>JADDOH010002652.1:0-109907 GCA_016648135.1 Agrypnia vestita | reverse complement strand
AATGCCAGAGAAATGAGTACCGAGAAGTATCCTCTTCACAGCCCCAAGGAAGGCGACCGGTGAGTCGCCCCATATTGAGCTGGGATAAGCAACAAAAAATACTGAACTGGTTAACACATATGGAAGCACCACAAAACAGGTGAATACGGAAGCAACTTGCCAAGTTTTCAGGCCCCCGAGCCTACAACGATAAGGGGATGGCGATAATGATGATGATCAAGAAAATTAATTTAGATATTGTCACTTTGTCTGTGAATCCAAATTAAACCTGAATATATGTTATTGTTTTGAGAGAAGTATGTTGGGAAAAAAATCAGATAGAATAAAGAATTCAATAATCAAAGAACAAACAAAAACGAAGAATGTCAAAGTATCCATCAGAAGGCTTAAATGGAAATGGACTGGACATACAAGCAGGGGAAGAGAGAAATGATCAAAAAACAGTAATTTATTGGTTCACAAGAGAAAAGAAAAGGAAACGAGGCAGGCCTTCAAGAAGATGGGTGGATGAGATCAAGGCTACAGCAGGTGGCGCGTTGACCAGAATAGCAAAAGATAGGGAGGAATGTAGGAAATTGGAGGAGGCCTTTGCCAAAAGGCATGCAGACGGAACTGCCATGGTATGACAGTCTAACTGATCACAAACATTCTGGTGTCTGAATAAGGGCTGTTATTATTATTATTATTATTATTATTATTATTATTATTATTATATGTTATTGTTCTTATTCTTCTTGTGCCCTATCTATTCAACGAACATTGCAGAGTATTTCAATTGTGTATTTTATCTAGGGGACATTGTATTTTGGGGATAAGGACAAATATTTGTTATTTAGTATGATATAGTTCAATATAGGAATGAAAAAAGAAACATTAAATACAAACAATCAAACGTTTATTTTTCAAATAAACACTTTGGTTTCATATTTGGTTCCTTTAGATTAAGTGTATGTTATCACAAGATCCATGGTCTACCGGATTTTAGAAACATTGAGAAAGCGACATTACCTACCTATAAAAAGAGATTGACGGTGTGTCAGAGTTGCTTACAGCGTAACAAATCCATAGACAAAGCAAAGAGCAGTGTGGCCAGCGTGTGTCAATTCCAGCATTAGTAAACCAAGAAAGTACCTACCGACAAGCGAGAAGTTTTCTAGTTCGAAACTGAACGGTTTAAGTAACATGCATCAATATGTGAGAGACAAGTTATTCAGGAGTGATTTAAATTGTAGCGAAGATTCTTGAATGAATATAGTGAATTAGTGTGTGAATATTCTACAAAATTTCACAGTGAATTAAAGAAAAGTGCTTTAATTACAATTGCTTCCAGTGACTTAGTATAATTAATATAAGAATTTATAATGAAAAATAAATGTTGAGGCGATACTTAAATTTTACTTAATTTTTTTTTATCAATAGATTTTATTTTCAGATTTAATTTCAATTAATTTCTTATTCGCTAAATATTGTCATTATTAAACTCAACCATATTATATTTTCGTCGAAAACGAGCCGAAAAGATTTACGATTACGAGGCAGAAAATATCTCGAGAATTATTATGTTTTAATTGAAAATAAAATAAGCAATAAATCCCGCGTATTAATCTCCAACCACTTTCAGTCGCAGAACAACCGCAATTCAGTTAATAAATCAACACCGCTAAATTAATTAATCACGCAATTTGTCAAATTATCTAAACGAAGCACCAAAAATAACACTCTTACCGCTCCGTAATATAAAACAGCTGTTGCGCCGACACAGCCTCCGAAACGGAGAATCATATCCCATTTCTGATTCATTAATCTTGCTCATCTTAACATCGCAGATGAGATATTATAATAATACAAGATGTGTCCTCACCATCAGGCAACTCTAACAATACCGTCAGAATGTGAAAAAAATTGAGATACGTAATTGGTTTGTGAATAACGGTATTTCTCAACAAAGCTTCTATTATTCAGGAGCTCAGTACCAAAAAAATGCTTTCCATAACTTGGAAGAAAATAATTCAATCGTTCTGTTTGATCCGTGATGGATCTAATTTGAGTTGCTACAATGGTAGAGGTGATTTTCCTCGATCACAATGTTCTTTTGATCAGAGCAGAAGTATTCTACATCTCTTTATCACACTTCACACATAATGATTCATAGTTTGTGGTCCCGATGCGAATCATTGGGAAAAGAAAGAAATGAGGGCGTGAATGGGTAAAATGGTAAATGGAGGGTGGGGAAATTTAGGATAATTTTGGACTGTAATTTAAAGGTAAGAAAGGAACACAGATTGAACAATCTCTTGGTCTGTTTCGATTCCGTGGTCGACGAATTCGATGATCACAACACTGGTCTTCCAATTTGAGCACTCAAAAAACACACTGTCAAAATATGTACGTGACAAATTCTACCGAAAAGTTTGACTTCATGAATCAGTTTGATATACAGAGGCAAAACGATACTTCACTCTCGACATGTGGATTTCGACTGTGTGAGTGTTGGTGAGGAAGGAAGGGGAGGAAGGGGGGTCGTAACGTAAATGCCAGAAACCAAACCGATCGATTCCTTGCTTAAATCTGAAGGAAGAAACTTCCATCTGTCACAACTAGTGACAAAACGAGACTCAAAAAAGGTGAGAAGAAACAAGAACGTTTCTATATTCAAACATTTATTGATTCTGATATACCTAATTATGTTTAAGGGGGCTAGATGGCACCTTTCTAGGACTCCATAAATCTCTCCAGTGCCATTCGCTAGATGATGCTCTAACATATTACTTAGGCATCATTCAAGTTAGTCCCTTTTGAATAAGGGTAGTGATCTTCGTGACCTTCCACCCTCTTGATTTTTCTCTTACATCTTTCCCGGAATCTTAACGCTGTTGCCAGAGAAATACACATGCACTTGCACTTTTATCACTATTGGAGAATTTTTTCTGGCAAGTGGTCAAGAGCATGTTCTGTATTTTTAATTCTTGTAGAACGCAAACATTTGTGGGTCTCGCTATCCATGGTATACGCAACAATGTCGCATCATAAAGGCATTGATTCACCGTGGCTCTTTTATTTTGTAAGTACACTATTCCTCATTATAAAGGAATACTGAGAGCACATTCGTGGATTGTCTAGTTAAGAGATAATTATAAGAATCATCTTCGTGGAGAAGATATTTTGGATGCACACTTTCTTCAGACCTGAAAGTTCTGCGAGAAAAGCCTGGATCTGAGATGAGAACAGGTACTAACGGTACTAGAAGCCCGAGATGAAAGCCTCGTGTCAGCGATAAGTCCCTGAGACAGTTAGGATAAAGGTAAAGAAGATAAATGAATGAACAACCAAGAAATATTATTATATTATAATTATAAAATATTGAAGTTGCAAGGAAAGTTTTATGTTTCTCAGATAAAAAGAACATTGAATCATGACCAATATTTAAGACCATTGTTTTTAGCGAAATTTAAAATGAATTAAATTTAATGAATGTTATTATTATTGAAATTTAAAATAAATGAAATTTTAATAAATATTATTATTAAGTTCTGCGGGTTGACTATTTTTAAGTGTTTGTACGTGGTATGTCCACTGTTTGATAATGGCCTTGCAAGCCGAAACAGCTGTAATACTTAAAAATAGTTAAACCGCAGAACTTAATAATAATATTTATTAAAACTTAATAAATTTTAAATTTCATTAATAATTATATTCATTAAATTTAATTCATTTTAAATTTCATAAATAATAATTATTAAAATTTTATTTATTTTAAATTTTGCTAAAAATAAATATGAAGTTCTGCAAATTAAACACAAAAACCATAAATAAATAAATAAGACCATTAAATACAAAAACTTCAGTAAAAATAATAAATTCAGTAAAAAAAATAATTAAAGGAATGATTCATTCACGCACTACTAGAAATTTTATGGATGATTAAGCTGAATGAAATACTTCATCTATTTATCATTTATAATTTAACGAGATTGTAGAATCGGAAAGAATTACACGCTATCACGAATTTACATTCGACTGGGACATTCTTGGATACCCTGAAAATGTTGAGCAACCACTAGAAATGTGAAGAATGCTCTCGAGGCATCGCGAAATCAACATGTTGATATAAAAAGGCTAGCGCGCACGCGCCGGAGCGAGTTATTGTTAGACTTTGTCAAGTGCGACATAGAAACTGCGAAACCAGTGACAAAGTGACCTGATATTTGGGCGAGTACTTACGTGCGAAACGAATAATATTCTAGGGGGAGTTAGTGGATTTGAATTAAAGAACAATGCTTCAATTCAAATTGTGATCACTGACTTTGCGTATTCCTTAAAAGTTTTCATATTTTTTAGTATTTCATTTGCCTCCCACAACCAAGGTCCTGTTACAAAACTATCGAAAATTTTAATATGACCTGTGACCACAAAATAACATACATCATATAAAACTTACAGATTTAATTGAGATAAATCATAATACCGTTTACATTATTGAAATTTTAATCTAAAACAAAAGAGATTTGTATAAAGATGTATTAATCCTAAAAAAATATCTTTAAAGATAGACAAACGGAAGGTAAGTACGGCTATCGACATTTATTGTGTTTTATAAAAATTTAAAATACAAAGAAACCTCAGATAACAGAATAAAGCACTGCAAAGGTATACTGTACAAAATAAAGGCGGCCCTCGTATCCCATATAATACTATATATATATATTGTATATATAGTATTATATGGGATGTAATACTATATATTGGATATAATACTCGCTTCTAACACGGAGGGTTCCGGGTTCGATTCCCGGTGAGGTCACAACTAATCTGTGTGATTTACTTAAGCCTGGGTGTTTTGTGTTTGTGTTTCGCTTCTGTAATTGTTCATGTTGGCCTGTTACATACCCAAAAATCAACAGTACAAACAGAATAACGCAGTAATCTTAATTGGCACAATCTTAAAGTGAACATCATTTACGTTGAAATCAAAACAATAAGTGAGGCTGCATTTCAATGCTATAAAGTTCCTGAGGCAGAAAGATGAAGTTCAAAGGTACGCGGTATCCGCATTTCTATCAAGCATGGTTTCAGAACTAACAGTTCAGACATAGTAATGTTGTGCTTCTGTGAATTCCCTCGTGTTGCAGGACTAGTACAAATAGTAACAATGTTTCAATAAACAACGTATTGTTGGCTATTCAAATGTTTGACTTGAAATTCTAAGCACTGTTCGCCTTCGCAAACAAGTTGCAGGCTAGCAAGCAACTAATGGACAGGGTGTTTACTAAGGACCTCGTCTTTCTGGACACAAGACTTGCTTCTACGTGCAATTTTACACAGATCAAATACGGCACATAATATAGAAACAGATTCGCAACGGTGGGATCCAAATAAAACATCAATTAAACTATTTCTCGTTTACAAAGGCACTTGACAGGAACTGGAATACAAATTTGTAATTCGAACTAATTTCGCTGCTAGAATATTCCACACGTAGGTACTTGTAATAGACGTATTACTATTTATGTTCTCTGGTTTTTATTGATCCGGAATCTATTGTTTCACACTCGCCCCTCAAAGCAAACTATTGCGCCAAACGCACCATGCCGAATATTCACAGGAAATTCAATGTGTAAGCTGCGGATATCTTTTTAGTTCTCAGTTATTGCGGCTAATTCGTTTTGCGCCTTTCTCTTATTCAAACAGTTCTGCATTTCGTTGCACTTTGACAGTTTTGCTGTGAGAAGTGATGCAATATTTATCTTATGTATGCCAAACAAGTATGACTTCTAACGCGCTCATATTTTTTTATGTCAGAATGTTTTTATAATGTAATGACTTCAGTAATTGGAATATTTAAAATGGAATTTAGTTTTATTTCAGAGGCTTTTATTTGTGCACGTTCTTTGAACTTTCTTTTTAGTTAATATTAAATATGACATTATTTATTGCACTTATTATTGCACTGAAGTTAGTCATCGCCAACGGTTGGCAACACTTGGCCCTGCTCGCTCTCATTGGCAGCAGCAGGAACTTAATGTTACGCAGGGGAAAGATCAATATAGCAAGATTGAAGCGTGGCACCCCGCCAGATGGCAAAGCACTCCACGATAACGCATTGTTGGACCAAATCAAGAAGGTTAAGTCACTGCGAGTGATCGGAGCTATCAGTTCTGCATTTTATACTGAAGTGCAGTCGATTGTGTGGGTGCGAACTTTAAAAAAAGAAATGCTACTGTCATTAACCAATTTGTAATATTTAGACCGGCGCCACACTGAGCGTGTCTTGCGCCGTGACTTTGACGTCAAATCCGCAACCGAATTTAGCAGTCACGCGTACGCGGTGCAGACAATCCGTCGAATGTGGCGCGTTGCATTTAAAACACGAGACGCGACGTCACCGATTTTACGTTGACGTAAGTTCTCCGAACATACGCCGAAGGCGTTCCGCTAGCGGATCGACAGATGATCCGCTCAGTACGTTCGATAAGCGCATATTGTATGTAAAGAAATGTAGTGGCATTCTCCGACGTCAAAGACGGAGTGGAAGGTACGCTCAGTGTGGCGCCGGCCTTAAAGTACAGACTCAGTACAGAATTTCAGACTCGATAGCTTTCGATATTTTTCTGCTATGATTTCGATCTATCGAAATCAATTAAACAGCCCACCTCTAATATCCCTTATATCCCGGCAAGAACAATAAGATCTGCCTCTTTTATATTCCTACAGCTACCATCTCCGGATTGCTATCACCCATAGTGAGATTGTGCCGAACTTTTAATTTTAATTTTTGTATTTATAAGAGACACTAACAGGGTAATAGGTACATGATACTCTAATAATAAGCCATTATAAATTAAGACTATGTCCATTATCTAAATTACAAGTGTCTTCGGCATGCTCTAGTAACATGTATTTTTGCATTTAAGTATATTTTACGTGTACATTTATGTGTATTGTATATTTAGTGTTTGAATTTAGTGCGATAAGTATTTAGTAAATAATTGATTTAATGGATTTATAGGTTGAGGTCATCGTTTAGAAAATGGATGTTGTGTATGAGTGAGTTTTTGAACGATGATAAGGTATCTGCAAGAATATCAGCATCAATGTTAGGGTCAGCACAATACATATTATATGTGCGACACAACCTTGTGATGGGAGAAAATTAACCAACATTTAAAGTTATTCACCGATATCGATATATATTTCGTGTCTTCATATAAACTTAGATTTCACGTAAATACTACTCTACGTCGCAACCTTTAATTTATATTAAAATATGTATATCTATAATCTATAATGTGCACCTTTCCATTATCATGAAATAATAAATAGAATGGTGAAATCGTATGAAATAACAAGATAAACAGATTGTTTTAAAATACATGTAAATATAGTTCAAAGTTTATAAATATTTTATACATTAAATATTATCTACGGTTCACTTATAAAAATAATGTATTTAATATTTATACACGTTTAATAATTTATATGCGTATTTTAAAATAATCTGTGAATCTTGCCAATTATTTTTCGGCGCTAGTCATTCTAGCTGTCATTGTGTAAGTGCACTGTATGTATAGTCGAATTCTTTGGACGTTTTAGCTTTTTACTGTTTTTCGCATGAAAAAAATATTTTCTCGTTTCAATCAAGTCGCAAACATAGAAAGGGTCGCAGAATTTGTATTACGGAAGCACGTGAAGTACATTATCTATAATATACTGTGACGTAATGTTGGTCAACTGTCATACTCATTTCTAGGCATTTTTAGCTTAGAATATTGCATTTCGAATGTAATATTTTGGACATCGCTTTTACTTTCTTTATTTTTATTTTATATTTTCCAGAGAATTAATAATTTGAGGACACGCCATAAAGAAGAAATATGTTGTAACAGGAAAGTTGTTCCCAAATCAATTACAAATGATTATTGCGTGTGTTTAATACATATCTCAGCAATAATAAAAAAAATGTTTGGTATAAAAGTATAGGCAGCAATATCCAAAAAAATTAAAAATTGCTTTGAATTCAGTCACCGAGGATTCCTAATTTAAAAAGTACTGAATTTAAAATTTTATTTATCTATCCCTTCCAAAATCATGTTTCCTATAAATTGATAGGCTATGTTTCCTTTAAAATCTCGAATTCACTATATTATAAATTAGCAATCCACGATAAATGAATTCATTTTTTTTGGATATTGCTGTCTTTGCTTTTATACCTCACAATTGTTGCTTTGCAATAAAATTGCATTTGATAGATCAATCTTTAAGTTAAGTGCAAGATATCCTTTTTAAAATATGATTCATTGCAATTCTTATCATTATAAACATTTAACATAACAAATTCAAAGTAGGAAGTGATAAAGACAAAGAAAAATAAACAATACTAAGACCACGCACTGGTAACTTTGGTCACATCAAGGAGCGTAAAACAGCCCTCAGATTTTTGCAGAGATTAAAAAAAATCATTTGAAGTTTGATAGTTATTTTGTTAAACAAAATAACCCAGCAAAAGGTTATTTTGTTTAACTTTGCTTACTATTTTAACACCTTTTAAATTAAGCCACGATCTGTGTGATTTTTAGGTGTTGGCAAATACGGTCTAGCAATTTTAGTGAGGGTTAGTTATGTTTAAGTTAGATAGGTCAAAAGTGTTTCAATACAGGCTTTGATTATACAGACTGATGATATAGAGCGGAAGACTTAGATTTAAATTTACTACATATTTTTTTTTAAATACTTTGTCCTTTGGTCCTCCACAATTATCAGATCAGTGGAAAATTTGTGAGAAGGTTAAGGTTCTTAAATGTTGAATCTACCTTCAACAAATCTCACACCAGTAACAGAGTCACCTTGTATCAGTAAAAATAACAATTGTACACCCTTTTTACAGGAAAATATCGAGGTAACAAAGTAGCCCACTAAGATTGTATCAGGAAGTAAAAGTACCCAAAGATTTCCATTTATAACGAAGGCCAAATAGTGCCATATGTTTTACTCACACTCAAATATGATACACCGTCAAACCACAACCACATCCAAACATGAATTCACAATAGACAATTGGAAAATAGAAACAGATGACGAACATGTGTACCTTTATCATAAGATAAATCTGGAAAAAAAAACAAACAGCAGAACTACCAAGAAGAATTGGTCAGGGCTGGGCAGCATTTGGTTAATTGAAATACTTATTTGAAAATAAAGAAATTCCAGTTTGCCTGAAAAGAAAAATGTTTGATACATGTATCCTACCGATTTTGACAAATGGCATAAAAAAAGTAACACTTACAGCAAAAAGCATACACAAATTAAAGTGTACACAAATGTTACCGATATTATAAACCGTACTGCGAAATCAAAATGGCAGTGGGCTGGACATATGGCTCGACAGGAGGATACTAGAGACCCTGGACGAAAAGTAGAAGCGTCAAAAGACCTTCCAAAAGTAGTCTGATGACATAGTCCAGCAAGCAGGAAGAACCTGGATGCGAAGGGGGAGAAACAGAGATGAGTGGATGAAAATGGAAGAGGCCTAGATCCAACAGTGGACGGAAGAAGGCTTAGGAAGAAGAAGAAGATGAAGTCAATACTTGTTCAAAATTTGTACTATAAAATATAAAAAAAATCATAGCCATGTGTTTAACGTTTCTTACATTCTCAAAAATTTAGACAAATTTGATCGAATCGCACGATATCCACAGTTTCAAAATGTATTATATATATATGTATATATATATATATATTATATATAGCTATATATATATATATATGTCTGTATATATATAATATATATATCTATATATATTGTAATTGCTGGTCCTTGTAAACATGCTTGTATCAAGGCGATTATGATTAATTGTTTTAGGTGTTAAGTTTTGTTTGGCATACCTGTAAAGAATTATCAGTCTCCGCGAATTGAAACTCTTCAATTCATCCATGTTGAGCAGAACTGAACAGTTCGAAGCATATGAATCCACACGTTGTACAATTTCTCCTCAACCTGGAAACAATGCAGAAAAGGGTTCAGTGTAATGTTAACAATTTGTAAGAATCGGATAAAAATAAAGGATACTGCTTTGAGGATAGTTAGTTTTGGTCTAAAAAGGAGTTTAAAAAATTAAAATAATTTTCAGGTGTGTTTTAGGTGTATTTTAGGTGTATTCTACTGTAATTCGGAAGTAACTCATATACACATATTATAAAGGATATTTCTTTGAGAACTCCAATCACAATATAGGTAGGTATCTTACAAAAAATAGTTTTATATGATATTATAAACTGTATTAATGGTGGAGGTAACTACCTCAGAGGACGGATAATTATAATAAATACTAGCAGTTAAGCAATCGGCTATCGAATCGGCTGTACTGGCTATTAGTGACGATTAGTTATCGCCTATTTGCATTCAGCCAATCGGCCTGCTGCCTTTCAAACGATTTGGTTATTTTTTGAAATCGGTAATGGCTAAATCACGCATTGCGTACTGCCTTTTTGAAGCAATGATACTATGGATGACACATTTCTAACAAAGCGTACATTGTAACCTAGAAAATAAACATAAAAAATATAAATGCCTGCAGAAAAAATAAAATTGACGTAAGATAACAAAAAAATCGATTTATCTCGCCTTTAAGGCGGGACATTAACAGAAAATACTTTTTTTTTCAAAAATTTGTTTTTTCTTATTCATTTATATAAGAACGTATATGTTATATGTATTTTTTTTATATTTAAATTAATCAGGTTTAAAAATTCATCTGTCGGTGATTAATTCCGAGACTCTCCTGGGTAGTGAAATATAATTAAACTAAATTAGACATGAAATTGTTTATGTCTTCCATCCATTTAAATGAGGAAAAAACGGTTAATCTGTCCTGCTGTTGTCGAGTGATTTCGAATTTAATTAGCGCCATTAAAAAAAGAATACATTTTCATAAGGCCTAATTACAAAGCGGCCCCGCGATTTCACCGGGGATCTCCGTGACAAAATATGTTAATATTTTATTTTGTCACTTTTCCTCCCTCAACGGCCACTCGATGTGTTTAAAAATGAAACGGTAAGCGAAATGAAAAATTTTCAATTGTAATTAGGTTCCCGTAATTGCGCGGTAGCTGGCAGCCGCGCTCCCGTGGGACCCGCTGGAGCCAGCTTCTTAGGAGGGAATTAAATCTTGATTAAATAAATTGAGACAGGAGGGCAGGGTAAATGATAAAAGAGGCTGGATAATTCAGTTTTTCAACGCTTATTTTGATCCTTATTTGACATTGTGGTGATGTTGATACTGAAGAGGGACGCATCTCAGACCCAGAGCCATTCTACGAGAAAAAGCTCCCGTATAGGCCCTTGTCATTTGCCATTCAGATTTACATTATTTTAATGTTGAAGCGGCTTCTTGCAATTGTGCGGCGTGGCGAAAAATCCGCATAAATTACGACACTGTCTCAGGGGTGCAATAGGGTTCAAAAATACAGGTAAATAAACATCAAAATGAACGTAACAAAATAAAAAGAAAGTAAAGTATTGTAACGGGGCTAAAAATAATCACCCACTCATGTCAAGTGACAGTTATTTGAAATGATTACAATACTACCGAAGATTCCAGAACGGCCTAGCATAATCTACGGCTTACGATAAACATCGAGAAACATCTCCAAAAGTCTGGAAACCGCGAGGAACTTCTCAAAAACGCGAGAAACGTCTCGAAATTTCGATGTCGGCATTAGCGAATATAAATACGGCACACGGGGGTAAGGACGAGTCAGTTTGTTTTGGGTGCGCGCGTTTGACAGCGATAACAGTCGCGAGTTGCTAGGACGGCCAGGCGAGCCGTAATTCGACAGCGAAGATTCTGGAAAGTTCTTACATAGCGAAATAAACCGAAGTGAAATTAATAAGTGCGGAAATTGGATCGAATATTCTAGTGAATAGTGAATAAAGTGTCAAAGCGAATAAAAAGTGTCCATTTATGAGTGATAAATTTGCGAAACAGTTTAATTTAAAGAATAACGTTACATTTAATCATGTCAAGCGACTTTGTACGTTAGTTTAATTAATAAATTATTCGGTTTTCAATAAATCCAATATTAAATCCCAGCGTTTTCATTAATTCCTTCTGGAGCCACGACACGTGGCAGTATATAAATATCAAGATATTCTACTTAAAGTATGAAATAACAAAATAAGTAAAACAAATAAGTATCCATGTGAATTTCCTGTATCTGCCTCATCAAACGAATAATTCTCTCCATAATTGATTTTAAAAATATATTTTAAATTTAAAATTTTTATAGTCTGAGCATATATGAACATAGGTTTTCTCATAGGTAAAAATATCGATTTGACGTGTTTGTGGAAAAAAAGTATTTTAACCTTCTTAGTATGGTAGAGGGAAAGATTGCCAGAGGGCGCCCTCGCCGTGTATATCTTGAGCAAGTGTGCCAAGATATGAATTGCGCCTCCTACACAGAGCTGAAGAGGATCGCCGAAGACCGAGCAAAATGGAGAAGGAGATGTGCTTTGCTGCAAACCAATCTCACGGATTGAAACCCAAGAAGAAGAAGAAGTATTATTCTAGTCTACATCTATTTGAATCCTACAAAACTTTATATTTCATATCCTACAAAGAGGTGAGGGACAATTCAAACTTTAAGTTTTCGGTGCTAGACAGTAGGGCTGTAGCATCTTATTACCTCATAAGTTAAGGCGCCCACCCTCCTTACTTTTTAGCACGATTATTTGCCGACCACCATATATTTCACCTGTCTTCATTTCTGATTCAGTCCCGCTAGGACACTCAAGCGTAGTCCTTTCTACGCGTCGTTGGGTAACCTTCAACTTAAGCAAGGAGCTTGTGGTGAACGTCCAAGTTTATGTGCCATGGTCAGAACTGGAAAGGAACATTAATTTATGATTTAAGTTTCGAGACATTGTGGACTTTTAGTTTAAAAGTAAGTACGTGGTATTTTAGCCAGCAACAAAGTAAAGAAAATTCTGCAAGGATCCGTTAAATATTTGAGATAGAGTCACATGGATTAAATAAGTTTAATAAATCAAATTAATCTTATCCACTGGATGTCGAAGCACTGGCCACATGGGCTGTTTAGTAAACAACTGCCGTTGCGAACTCTTATTATTATTACGCTTTACAACTCCTTGGTGCAAAGTAGACTCGAGAGTGGCTCGATGATCTGGGGGACCACATGAGAACTTATGGTGGAGAAAGTCCAAAAGAAGTTTCTGAGATATCTCTACATGAGAGAGTACGGGCATTATCCTTGGCTTTATCCAACCGAGTTTCTCTAGGGTAGGTATGCTTGGCTACAATAGTCTAGAGACTGGAAGGAATGTGTATTTGATTACAAATTTTTATCGATTGTTGCGCGGTGTGATCGATAATACTGAAATTATGCAGAGCATTGGTTTGTATGTTCCTGATAATTACCTTAGACATCGTCAGCACAGATTATTTCACATTCCAGTATACAGGACCAACCTGCCAATGGTTATGCCTGTTGGAAGAGCCACAGCTATGCTGAACAAAATTGCATTGGGTATTGATATATTCCATGTGTCTGAGGAGGTTTTCCGAAGCAGGATTCTCCTATGATATGAAATGAATGAATTTATATACGTTTGATATTTTGTTGTTTGTATATTATCTCACTTGCTAATATTATTTACGAATTAAACATATGTTTGTAATGTGAATGTTATATAAAAAATAAATTAATTGAAAAAATTGAATTGAAAATGAAAATACCTTAAATTATGCCTCAAACTCCTTTCACACGGCGTAAATTCAAACACTCCATAATTTTAAATATAAATTATGGATACTGGATATTTTGTGAAGAAAATCGCAAAAAAGTATCTTTACTTGGAAGAATAAGAAGATATTTATTTTAAACTATAATTTTCCCGCACTTAGTTTATTGTTCCAATATACTATGTATAAGCAACGAAGAAATGATAAAAATCTTTCAAATAGTTGTTTAAAATAGTAGTTGTAGGAGAACAAAAATATTGAATGCCGTAGGACTAGAAACAGCCAATCAAAGAATAAAGTATAATGTATTGGCGCAAATATTTAAAATTAAACACGGGTTAGTATCTAAATACTTTGATGACAGGATGAAGCTGAATAGGGATTTTCGTCCTTACAATACAGGAGTAAGCGACAACATAAGACTACCGAAGAAAATTGCATGGCGTACCTACAAGGGTCTAAAAATCTTCAATAGCCTGCCAAGGAAATTCAAAACACGGTGAATATAAGGAGGTTTAAACAGAAGTGCATAAATTTTATTGTAAAATCTTTTAAATGACTAGATGGAATGCATTGTGTTTGAGTGAAATCATGTATTAGCTAGCCCACACAACATTATGTGTGGAACTAAAAAATTAAGACAAAAAAAAAATATATATATATATATGTATGAATATATTTTTTATTTTCAATATTTTTTTTTATAAATGTTTGTAAATGAAAATTAAATATTCATAGACCCTTCGGGTTTATGTCTTTTTAAAAATATTAATAAAAAATAGGTGGCACTATCATAAAAACAAACAGTTAGTAGTTTGTGTGGGTCTAGCTATTAATAAAATATAAAAAAACGAATTAAAATTTATTAAACAAAACATTGTTTGCAAAACTGACCTTTGCATCGGTAAACACTAAAACTTGTAAGTTTATTCTAAGATTATAAATACAGCCAAGTCTAATACGCTAACTGTAAATTTTCCTGAATATTGAGACCAGGCTTTGCCGCAAGGATAATACAATTACCAAAGTACATAAACCCACGTTTGCATAGGCTTCTGCCTACTTAAATTATACCTGTTCCCTCTTATACACTATGTACAGATAACATTTTTTTATAAAGGTTTCCTTCCCGGCTGTGCCTTTAAAATAGTCGATTTTGTTCCTCATGCTAAATCACAATATATTTTCGCATACGTTGGTTACGACACTTTTCGTAGGAAGTGTTAATTTGTAAGTTAATACATTTTAAATATAGAAATCGTAGAAATTAATTACCGCCTTAAAAGGATAACAAAAAATTAGATTATACGAAAATTGTGCTGACTCTAACATTGATGCTGATATTCTTGCAGATACCTTATCATCGTTCAAAAATTCACTCTTACACAACATCCATTTTCTAAACGACGACCAGAACCTATAGGTCCATTAAATAAATCATTTATTTAGATATTCTTTTATGATCACACTACATTCAAACACTATAATATAATATATAATACACATAAATGTTAAATTCATATTGCTCAAGCGTGCCAAAGATACTTGTAATTGGGATAATTGACATAGTGTTTATTTAAAATGTTTTATTATTAGAGTATCATGTATCCATTATCCTGTTAGTGTCTCTAATAAATAAAAATAAGTTAAACATTAAATTAAAACGCCAGTTTTTTATGAATAAAATATATTTATGCTAGAGGCAATGTGTATTGAATGTGGCGCTAAATAGTATCGACTTTATCAGCTTGGAAAATGCACCCATTATCCTGTTAGTGTCTCTAATAAATACAAAAAAAACATTAAATTAAAACGCCAGTTTTTTATGAATAAAATATATTTATGCTAGAGGCAATGTGTATTGAATGTGGCGCTAAATATTATCGACTTTATCAGCTTGGAAAATGCACCCATTATCCTTTTAGTGTCTCTAATAAATACAAAAAAAACATTAAATTAAAACGCCAGTTTTTTATGAATAAAATATATTTATGCTAGAGGCAATGTGTATTGAATGTGGCACTAAATAGTATCGTCTTTATCAGCTTGGAAAATGCACCCATTACCCTGTTAGTGTCTCTAATAAACACAAAAAAAAAACATTAAATTAAAACGCCAGTTTTTTATGAATAAAATAAATTTATGCTAGAGACAATGTGTATTGAATGTGGCGCTTAATGGTATCGACTTTATCAGCTTAGAAAATGCACGCTACGCAGAGTCAATAAATAAAACTGGGCGTTAATCTTCAACGCACTGTGACAGAAAATCCCCGCAGGCCACAATGCCAGCTCGCGTTACCGTAGAACTGGCTATATTTAAGCAATTCAAATTGGAAAAAATGCTTTTACTGGCTCTAGGGGTTACATCAGCCTGAAGATAAAAAAAAAGATTCATACTTTAAAAAAAAATGAGGAGTGTGTACTCATTTATGTACACGAGGAAGAAATTATACTTCTTTGGCGTGATTGTGATCATGAATATTTACATATTGGTTTAAATTGTATATTAATACAATAATACGATATCTAGTGAGATGTAAATATAATTAATAACCCTTTAATGTAGTTTAATTATTAATATTTGTTTTTGAAGTGGTACAAATGAAACTATTGGGGCTTAATTCAAGATCGTGGTCCCATTGTACATACAATGAAAATGAGTGTTTCAAAATATTATCGAATGTGCTAATAACAAAATGAAACATAATTTACGTTTATATAATAAGTATTAAACAAGATATCACATTTAAAGTTTCGAAAAATCTACCGCATCTTTTGACATTTTTCATAGGCAATATCTGAGGAAAAATGTGTAAATCATAGGCATTATACAAGGTTTACATGACAAATTTATATTTATAGACTAGATGAATAAGATGAATATTTAATTTTTGTATTTCTTGGGCACTTAATGTAACAATTTCTTTCAGACATTATTAAAGAGTTTAAACTTACAATGTACAATTTGTTACTTATTAAAGAATTTACGCTACCGGTTTCGACACGTCTGTGTGATTAACAAGTTTAAATAACGCTCGTTAATGACACGGACGTGTCGAAACCGGTAGCCTAAATTCTTTAATAAGTAACAAATTGTACATTGTAAGTTTAAACTCTTTAATAATGTATGAATATTGAACATAGGTTCTTCCTGTATTTTAGATAATTAGGTTTATTAGGATAAGTTAGGTTTGGTTAAGTTATTACGTTTGGTCAGGTTAGATTATTAGGTTTGGTAAGGTAAGGTTATTAGGCTTGGTTAGGTTAGGTTATTACGTTTGTATTGTTGAATTTAGATTATTACGATTATTTTAGTTAGATAAAATTACATAGATTAGGTTTATTAATACAATGTGACTATTTTTTTCTATTATTAATAAATGATTTTTCTAAAATATTTTTTAAACGAAATTAAATAATTTATGAATTCATAATAATATTTCTGTACTTTACGTTTGCATTAATGAACAAAATTCACATCGCATAATATTTTTTGTTCTTTATAGTTTGCACTTTTTCTTTTAAATATCATTTTCTATGGTTCTTAAGGTACATGTAAAATATACATAAATGTAAAAATACATGTTGCTCAAGTGTGCCAAAGACACTTGAAATTCTGATAGTGGGCATAGTCTTCATTTATAATGTTTTATTATTAGAGTATCATGTACTTATTATCCTGTTAGCGTCTCTAATAAATATAAATATTAGGTCCTTACATATGAAATTGGCGTTTTGCCGTACTGGCAAATTTGATCTCAAATAACTTCTCTTTGGTTAGGAATTCCAAATCCAAATTTATACAGCTATTTACTCATATATTTGTGTTTTGAAAATTATAATTCATTTGTTTTTTCCTCAATTGTTTTTTCTTTGCGTCACTCAGTTTACAAAATGAAAAACTTGAAATATCGCGTTATTTACGAGTACGAGTTCCACCGTGGCACCAGTGCTGCAGAAACGGCTCGATGGATTAATGATGTGTATGGCGACGGTGCCGCAAAAGAAAACACAGTGCGTTTTTGGTTCCAACGTTTTCGTTCTGGAAATTTCGACCTGCAGAACAAGCCCCGTGGACGGCCGGAGACCAAAGTTGATAATGAAGAATTGAAGGCTATTGTGGAAGCGGATCCATCGCAAACCACATCCGAGTTAGCTGCAGGCTGCGGTGTTCGTGATAAAACTGTTTTAATCCACTTGAAGCAAATTGGTAAGGTGAAAAAGCTTGAAAGGTGGGTACCTCACGAATTGAGTAAAGCAAATCAACAAACGCGCGTTGACTGCTGCGTTGCATTACTCAACCAGCACAATAATGAAGGGATTTTAAATCGAATCATTACCTGTGATGAAAAGTGGATCCTGTACGATAATCGGAAGCGCTCATCGCAATGGCTGAACCCTGCTGAACTAGCCAAACCATGCCCCAAGCGAAAATTGACTCCAAAAAAGTTACTTGTGAGCGTTTGGTGGACTAGTGCTGGTGTCGTTCACTACAGCTTTCTTAAATCTGGCCAGACGATTACGGCAGATGTCTATTGTCAGCAACTGCAAACCATGATGGAAAAGCTAGCTGCTAAACAACCGAGGCTGGTTAATCGCTCTAGGCCACTGCTGCTTCATGATAACGCTAGACCACACACTGCACAACAGACGGCTACCAAATTAGAGGAGCTTCAATTGGAATGTCTAAGACATCCACCGTACTCTCCGAACCTTGCCCCAACAGATTACCATTTTTTTCGAAATTTGGATAACTTCTTGCAAAGGAAAAAATTCATCTCCGATGGGGCAGTCCAAACCGCCTTCAAAGATTTTATTGATTCCCGTCCGAATGGTTTTTTTAGTAAAGGGATCGATGAACTACCTATGAGATGGCTAAAGTGCATAGATAGCAATAGTACATACTTTGATTAAATAAATATATTATAATAAAAAAAAATCGGCTTTATGTTCCTCCCATACTAAACGCCAATTTCATATGTAAGGACCTAATATTATATTTGGATCACCGCTAATGCATTATATTATACCCGCAATGAAATTTGTTTTATATTTTACCGCGACTTTAATTGTATTTTCATCGCCGCATTATTAATACTCAACGAGCGTCGCGTGTGCATTATCATCATCATAAGGAGAAGATTGGAAACAAAAGAGAAGGACCTATGTACCAGCATGCTGCCATATGAAGGTAGGAATTTTAATTCTTGTTTGAGGTCTGGTTTACGCCACGTTTCTTTGTTTTCTGTTTTCATCTCGTGTCGCCAACGTTCCGATTCTTGACTCGTAATTACCGAAAAAAACGCATTTTCCGCAAACACATTTCTCAGCGTCAAACCAACTATATAATTATTAGTCCCGCATTTTTTCATAAAAAACCTGTACCTAACCGCAATGTTAATGCTGTATAAATTAAAAATATAGTTCATGAAATTTTAAACAGAAAGGGCCGCGTCTGCGAAAGCTTTGGGGATTAATATATTAATTGCTTCAGGGTGCCGTTGACGTCGTCTCAAGAAAGCCACCCTCTTCGATGAAATTACAAATATATTTAAGGCTGGCGACACCCTACGCCCTCTATACAGTGTACACCGCAAACGCGTCTCAACGGAAAGATTTCTATAAAAGTTTATAAAGGGTGTCTCAACAAGAGGAAGTCGGTTCGAAAATAATACTTAACAGCTACGATTTCACACGGTTAATACAATATATATGTATATATATATATATATATATATATATAAATATATATTTATAGTTATTTTTGGCAGTCCACGCACAGGCGGCGATAGCAACATGCATTAGACGGCCGATTCGGATTTGCTAGCCTGGAGTTCAAGTCATAAATTTAGTTAATTTTTTTTTAGCTGTGAATTCTAACGAAATTACGGACGTTACACGAAGATACAGTCGGACGAATAGGCAGACATACAATATAGACAGGCAACGAAATTGTTATGAATTGTACAATTTAAATACATATATACAGGATGTAACAGAACTTTACAGTACACCATACTTTACAGATAGATTCCTGTCTTAATTACGAGTCAAGAGAATATGATATAATATCAGTAGTCACGGAGATCTGCAACATCAAAGTTTGCATTTTTTTCAAATTTATGACCTATTTTTAGTAAAATGTTGAACAATGATTCCATCGATTACATAATAAAAAAGAATATTAAAAAAAACATTGGCAGACACTTCGTGGTCCAACATTATAATTTAAAATATGTTTTATTTAAACTTTGTAATACACACACAATATGGGATTTTTTTAAATTCGTCTGTAATATTTATTTTCATAAGATAGGAATTATGTATCTACAAAGTATCAAGTGCAGTGTTAGTGGTAAGTTGAGTGAGTAATAATTCCAAGTGTAAATATGTGTAGAATAATTGTTTAATGTAGAATGTATTTTCCTTAATAAATAAATTTATTTATATTGGTATATATTTTTATTTATAGACATCGTTATGCAATTACAGTTAGTAAGTTTTCAGTTGCTGTTCTACCTTTGGAAGTAAGCCAGTTGTTTGCTAAAGCTTTTATTTTATTTATTGAGTATATTCTGATTTTCGGGAAGTCTGTTTTAAATATGTTAATTATTTAAGGCCCTATGTATGAGTAATTTTTCTGTGCATGTTTTGTCTTGGTTTTTAGTATTTCGTCAAGGTTTCGTAATGCTTGTCTAGTATTATGTGAATGCGAGTTACTGGTTGCTGTTAGGTGGTTTGTGTTTTTGATGTAGAAGATGAGAGTAGACTTAACGAACAGCTGTCTAACGTCCAGTACATTAAATTCTCTGAATAGTCTGTCTGATTGGTATGTAAATGGTTTCTTATTAATGACTCGGAGCAAGGTTTTTTGTGCCGTTATAGCTGGTTTTAATGTGGTTTTGTAAGTACCTCCCCAACTTGGAATCGCATAGTTCAAAAATGACTGGGCAAGAGCGTAATAGATAGTTTGAGTTGCTGTTTATTAAAAATATTACGTATGGATTTAAATAGATACATGAGTTTATTATTGTTATTATATTTAAACTAGCTGCAACCCACCAAAAATGACGGAACATTGGTTCGCGTCTTTAGTAGACTGAGTGCAGTCACAGTATAGTAAAGTATACAGTATGTTATCTCGGCAGTGTCCTTGAAATAAATACCTACGGCCGCTTGGTACTTAAACGCACCAGGGCTGCTCATTGACTGACTCTTTAGGGTTTGGGGTGCCATAAATTGACGTAAATGTATGCGCGGGAGCGTCTAACACTGATTGCGTCCGTACGTTACTGCAGCCCTGCAGACCGAAGTATACCGAGATTTCGAAGGGCGTCGTTTCGGCTGTTTGTATGAAGACATAATACTGTATGTTTACTATACTGTGATGCAGTGGAGATGAGATCCCTTAGATGTATGTGTGATAAATTCATTTATGATAGAATTAAGAATAAAGATATGAGGAATGAATATAAACTTAATTCTTTGCATAATTAATAGAATTAAAAAAGGGTCGCTTAGATGGTTTGAGTATGTTGAGCAAATGAATGATAAGAAAGATATATAATGCAAGTGTTGGCGGCCCCAGAAAGAAGGGCGACCGCGGAAGACGTGGCATGACCAGATTAACCAGATACTGGAAGATGGTCCCGTTAGAAGGCGACCGGTGAGCTTGCATGCAAATATATATGAATATGAATGAGGCGAGAGTTGTATGTCAGTACAGAGAAGTGTAGGGCTCTATCCTCTCTGCCTACCCCCACGGAGAAACGGCGTGATGGTAAGTAAGTAGGTAAATAGTAAATATTTATAGTATATTTTTGTCGGTCCACGGAGGGGCGGCGGTAGTAACATGCGTTTATCAACATGCGTAGCAATAAGCGGCCGATTCGGGTTTGCTGGCCCGGAGTTCAAGCCCCATTTTCGGCAGTTTAGTTTATTTTTTTAACCGTGAATTCAAACGAAATTACGAACGGACAGGCAACGAAATTATAATGTCTGATTACTAACGACCCGGCCCTGTTTCGCCCGGTGCAGTTTTGTCCACATCTTATTTTTTAAACTCGTATCTTCTAAAATATTTAATTTAATGATTTGGTATAAAAGACAAAATTGATCTGCCGTAAAAGCTTAAGGTTAATAATATTTTTAATTTGGCAAAATTGCTGGAAAATTAACCATTATATCTTAGTTATACATTTGATAAAACTTTATAGACAAAAATGGTTGGTGTAAGTTATCCTTAAATGAAAGATATATGCTACTTTTGACTTTTTTGTAGATAATTTAATTTTACACAATTCTTTGTTATACATTTTTTTTGTATCTCTAACGGATTAGACAGCGTTTCCGTGAGAGCGCTTTAGCGGCAATTTTTTTTCCCAGATGATTCACTAATACTGTCAATGTATAGCTTCTATATGTGCTAGGGGAACTTGAGCACACTATTTTTTTTATACAAATGCAGATCATAATAGTAAAAACCGCATACAAATCCGTTCAGTGGTTCTCGAGATACAGAGTGACAGACAGAGGTACGGACGCTTTTATACTATGTATTGAAGGCGATGAACTGATTAACATTTACCAATTTTATCTTAACATTTTCTAAAAGTAGTTTTTTTTTGCTTTATCTTATAGCTTATGGAGAGTAGATAGCTTTTTGGTATGACATGGCGCTCGCCTAGTTACCTGGTTAACTTATTTTGAGAATAGTGAGAATTTTTTTTAGAGAGAATTTAAAAAAATTACTTCAAATTCTACGAATAATTTGAGTCATGATTATTCGAGTTGCAACGGAAGCTAGCGTTATAGGTAAAATTTTTAACAAATTCCATTACTCTTTTGCGTTTTCTCAAAAATCCCATTTTCGAACTGGTGGAGACAAATCTCCAAAAAATATCTCAAAAACTATTAAACCGATTTTGTTCAAATTTTGCACACAGCTTATTAATAATATTACCTACCAATGATATAACTGATTTTTTAGATACGCTAGAATAATATGTGACGTGAAGATAGTTCACATAGACATTACATCATTTAACACGAAAACAATTAACTTTTTCAATTCACTCAAATCCTGGTTTTGGACATGATTATCTCAACCAGCTGCGCGCTTCACGGAGGACCTTTTCGAGACAGTGTACAACTACGCCATTTTGAAATTTTCATAATAATTTGTTAATGAAAAATATTAAACAATGCATGCTGTGCTGTAAACAATGATAATAAAACAAATTTTATATGTGCAATCTTAATTTATTTATTAATTTTTAAAATATTTTATTAAAACACATTTTATTGTAATATTGCAATTTACGCTGGACTGCCGTAATTTCAGCTGGATAGATTACAATCTATTATGAATGCGGCGGCACAAATAATAAATGGGACTACGAAATTATCGCACATAACATCCCTTTTGCGCGAATTACATTTTCTTCTTTTCCCTGAAAGAATGGAATTCAAATTGTGTTGAACACATTGCGCTTCTATCTTCAAGAGATATATATACATCTGTATCCCGGACAATTTGAACGGAAGACGCCAAACTCTAAGGCCTGCATCTAATTCACAGTAAAGGTTACAGAACCGATCAACCATTGCCAGAAGGCTAATTTTAGTGGACGGACATTTGACGTGGCAGGCCCAAAGGCGTGGAACTCTCACCCTACGTGACACGGATAAATCATCAGAAACATTGTTTAAAAAAAGACTAAAAACGTAGCCTTTTGAAACATCATTCATTAGTTCCAAATTAAATTTAAATACCTACTAGTGCGGGACTACACAGTTTTTTGTGCAAAGTTTACTTGCGGATCATAATAATATTAAAATAGGTATATTAAAATAGTTTACATAACAAAAGAAAATGATTGTAATCACTAAAAATTATTGACAAATTTTTCACAAAGACGAAGCTATTATTAATATGGGAAAGTAGATATGGAAGTCTTTGGGTGTTTATTGGGCATACGACTGGTTTAAATGATCACTTTATACAATATAACGTTCCCGATGTCACCCATGATTGACCACTACATCGATAAAATTTTAAGAGGTTTTATATACATATATAATAACATTATTTATATACTTTGTGTATACGTTTATATTTTATTTATATGTTTCACTTTGACTTACGCTAACGGCATCCATGGTTGAAATTAGTCAGCCCCATGAACCAGTGTATAGATGTCGCTGGTAATGAGATATCTATTTTTGACTAGATTATGAATTATGTGGCCTGTAAACACCCAAAGACTCGTCTACTTTACAGACATATTAACATCCTCATATAAATAGCTTCGTCTCTAAGATATCTATAATATAATATATCGTAAGATATTTATAATATATCTGGATTAATGACGATCCCTTTGGGAACAAATATTATAAAAACTAATTTAATTTATAAAATGCTATAATATACAGCGCTTAATTCATAAATTCACTCGTGACGTCATAAAGTGCGAGAGGGTCAGTAATTTCCCGTGTATAGATTGTGAATTAAAACGTTTTTTTTCACCTTTGAAAGCCGTTTTCGGGCACGGGAAACAGAAGCTAATTTAAATTCTTTAATTTGAGTTCTTGGGTTGGCGCGAGAACGATTTATCCAGTTAATTCCCGCTAAACGGAAACGTTCCACACAATAGGGTTTTTTTACATCTCTATCAAATGACTGCGCGCTGATTGGTTGATTGCCGGCGGGCGCTACAGCACACGGCGGCGCAGCCCCCCACATGAATATTTAAAAATTTCAAATAAAGAACAAGCAGCTGCGGAAGCGCGCCGTCAGGTGACAGAATGGGGCTGCCAGTATGCGGAGAATTCGATGCTCGCAGCGCCCGCGGACATGCTCCTCGAAATTTATGACACTGCGTAGGTACCTACCCTCCGACACCTTTAACAAAAAAAACGGTAAACGTAAACACATCGCGGATTATTTTCGAACTACGCCTAGAGCGTTCCTGTTATGAATGAAACCATGCCAATAATAACATAATGCACTAGTAAGGTTAGGTTAGGTTAGGTTAGGTTAGTTAATATAATATAACTAGCTGTCCTTCCCGCTCTGACCCGAGATTTATATTTATTTAGATTATTATGTGTATTTCTTTGTTCTCATACATTTTTTTATAATTATTATTATAAATAATATGTTTGTAAAGAAACTAGCCACTCATCTCACTATGATGAACCTGTGCCGAGATGAGCAGCTTACAACAAAATGAGGACAAATTGAGGACGACAAAAAATAAGTAAATATCATTGAGTACAAAAGCAAATAAAATAACAAATGTTAAAAAAGAAGCAAAGTAATAAAATTATACGTATGTCTGCATACATGGAAAAATACAGTGCAATTAGCACATAAATAAATTAAAACCTGCAGTTTCTATTCTGCAGTTGGGTGCCTGTGCAATCTTGAGAAATCCTCGATTTCGTTTAACTGCTTCTGTTTCTACATGCTCGTGATGATATTATTTTTATTTTACTATTGATTTTATTTGTTTTTATATTATTAATATTTCATTCAACAAATATGATTAATTAAACATTATTTATTTGTTCAACTTTCTGACTTTCGAAAACGAAATTTTCAATTATTTTTTAAAAGACTTGTTTTTTACATGCTTTTATTTAACTCTCTTTGTCTGTTTGTTGTTTTTTTGTTTGGTATGATGGAACCTTGTGATTGATTTTTCATTAACTTTCCGACTAGCTGGAGCTCTGAAACTTTGAAACTTCCAATTTTTTCGTAAAGTGGATGACATGATTTGGTCATTATTTCGATTAAAATTAATAATTTTTCATTATTATTGAACGTTAAATACCTATGTATGTAACTTCGAGATTCGTCAATATTAGTATGAAAAAATGTTTCGATTTCAAATTTATTAATTTTGGTCGACAGATTCAACTTTGACATTAGGAACCAAATGTCAAATTCAATAAATTAGGATTATGTTGAATTTAGATTTCTAATATCTCAGGACAATTTTGTTTTAGAAAGAAATGGTTCGAGGAAATGAACGTGCAACATAAATATGCCGGGGGTTCAATGAGTGTTGATGCGTCCGCAGTATTTTATGCAATTAGCTTCTCACACCCACGTGCCATTCCTTCAGCATCTGGCGGTGAAACTGTTACCCCATGTTAACAAGTCTTCAAGAGTTGTTTTTATTCACTTTTTACTCCCTTTATATTAACTCGTGGCGTCTGCTTGCTTGCTTGCCGGCTTGCCGCCAAAAAAAACTTTGGATCAATTTTTGACCCTTTTCTCGTGATCCAATCTAGCTGAAACTTGGCAAGTAGACTCGTGGCGACGATCAAGAAGATCTATCAAATTTTCGTTAAAAAAATTTAATAAATATAGTATAATTTCGGATTTTTAGAAATTTTATTGGTTTTTTAAAATTGAAATCATTAGAAAAGTTTGATTAGCAACGGCGGCCCGACAACGTCGCGGAATATTTTCTAAATTTGAATTACTCCGTCGGTATACATAATAGGTACTTCACTACGAGTGTCGAAAATCTAAATTGACTGACAAATGTTTTTAGAATTTAATCTCCAAAGCATGAAGTATCTTATCAAAGCTCAAAACATCTGACATTTTAGAAATATATCAAATTACTGTAAGTTTAATGTTATGTTATATGTTTTAATTCGTTTTTAATTGTTATTATATTTTACAAACAAAGGGAGTATAATAAAAACTTTTTTGGGTTACTTTTTTGTTTATATATTCTAAATTAAATTAAAAAACTCAATATCGTCGACCTCGATTTAAGTGAATATGAGTTGCAACGGGATGTTTAATTAAATTCCTTCAAAATATCGTAAATTTAATTAAGTATTGTATTGTAATAAAAATAAGGGTCTTCTATATAAAATATTTTAAATATGAAGAGCTGTATTTGTGCCGTGGGTGTTATCCTTATCCAGTCGAGGTTTAATGTTATATCCAGAATGAGTCCTCCCATATTATAATTTTATTATTATGCTGGCACTATAATTATAATTCTCCAAATTATATTAAACTAACGGCCGGATCATTTTATATTAATTTGCAAAAGGTAGGATTTTATGCTGTTATTTTATTTTAAAGAACCCCACTCTTTTTCGCATTATCATATATTACATTTTTTGTGGGTGATAATATTATAGAATGCATAGCGTGACGTTTTTTACAATAAATACAATATTTAATAATACAGATAATCTTCCCGACATCACAATAATAATAAAAAAACACCATTGAGAAGAAAAGTTAACTTTTAATTTTATTATCTAATTATCTATTATTAAATAAACTATTTTTATAAAAAACCAATGCGCAAAAATGATTTCTGACGCATTTTTCCAGTCATGTTACTTTTAAACCAATTTTGGGGAACATTTTGGGCTCGGCTCGTCAAACTTATGGAAAATATTTAGCTGTAAATGGTTACGGATATCTTATTGCTTACTGCTATATGCTACTGATAGGCCCTGCGGGCGGCTATTGTGCCAGCTGCGCGGCCATTTGTGTTTGCTGTGCAGCAAACACAATTGTTTACCTATGCCTACGTAAGCCGCTTCGCGGCCATTTAAATCTGGCTAATTTCCACTTTTAATTACGTAATTAAGACAAAGTATTTATTCAGTATTTCTAATCGGTTAATAAGTCAGAGCGGAGTTTTAAAATTAATATTTTGAACATGTTTTGTCAATTGTCAGATTAACACTCTTTGCCATCATATTAAAAAACGTGGTCCATCCCAAATTCTGAACAATTTTTTTCGTATTTATCAGGATATTCTTGCACTAAATTTAACGTTGTTCTGTATGTCCTCATATTATTAATGTTCTGGAAAATATAAATGATCACTTCCAAAACACGAAAATCTAACCTGAAAGACATTAATATGACAGTTAAATATCATACATTTACTGCTCCTTAATCTAAAATCCGCGTCTTGATTCATTTTATTCACTATGATACAACATTTTTCTAACTAAAAGTAGCTTTTTAAAGCGATAAATAGTTTAAAGAGAAAACGTAAATAGCTGTCATCGCTCCGAACGGCCGAACCGACAGCAGTGACAGCTGGGTTATGGCTGGTTGACCATTACCAAAAAAAATATAGCGAAATTTACAAACATTTTTTGTTTTTTTCAAATTTACAAACATACAAACAAAAATTTTGAAATACAAATATGTATATAAAAATTAATAAACGTGTATAAATATTAAGTACATTATTTTTATAAGTGACCATTTTTATTTTACGTGTATAATATTTCTATACATTAAATATTATCAGCATGTATTTTAAAACAAACCATACTTCTCTCTACTTTATACGATTTCGCCATTTGTTTTTGTTTAACTGGCAACAGAAATTATCCGGAGACAGGCGACATTGGTTAGCGTAATTAATATATAGATACAAACAAAAAGACATATCACGTGGACACAATGATAGCGAATAAGGCTGATTTTTTAAAATGATTATTAGCACAGTATTGCAAAAATTAAAGGGAACATTTTGAATCTTTTCACTATCTATAATATATATATATTTTTTTTTTCCATGGTACAAAATTTATTGAAATACAAAGATCATTCATACAATAAAATCGTATTACTCTCCATAAAAGAGCTGACGCTCTGGTTATGGGATGAGTAAATCACATCATATTATTTATAAATATTACAATTTTTATAACAAAAGTATCACACAAAATAGTAAACAAAAAATACCAAGAAACAAAATACCAGGAATCAAAAATAGACGAAAATTACATACATAATATCATTTTTATATTTACCGTTAGTACAGCATATTTGACACACTAGTATAATACATATCTGCATTCGTGACGCATCTGTATTTTCCTTTATTTTTTTAATTTCTTTTTTGTTCTTTTTTGGTTAGAAAGTGTGTTAAGGATGGGACTTTTGGGAAGAGGGAAACATCTAAGAGTCAGGTAAGATTAGTATAAACGAATGAAGGATTTGAGTTGATGAGAACATAAATTGAGTTAATAACATAGTTTGGTAAGGTTTTGAAATTAATTTTCGTTTAATTTTTATGTCCCATATAGTCGAGTTAAAAATATAAATGTGGTTATAAATCATGTTAAATGAATTTGTGGATCTATAGATGAAGGAGTTTTGTTTAGATTTGGTCTTGCAAAAAGAGATATGAAAAGTAGATGCCAATCCGCTATTACGATTTGGGATGAAATGATGGGCGTTGAATAAGATAATTGATATATTTGCAGTTTCGCCAATAATATTTAAGAACCAAGTACTGAATATTCTAAGACACGGTAACTACCTTTTTTATGCTGTTTTCTATGTTGTCCTTGTGAAATATGTCTATACTAGCTGTAACCCGTAAAAATGATCGTACTTTTACATGCCGATTTCTAAAGAATAAGTAGGTATTTACTTATTCTTTAGGAATCGGTTATAACGACTTTTTTCAAAATATTTGAACATTTTCTATTTCCCCTGCTGGCAGGTACTATTTCAAACCCTTGCGATTGTGCTGGGCGGAAAATGAAATGGTTAGCGTATTTGCTAAGCCGTAGTATATATTTATAATATCTTTTTGGCAATCCACAGTGAGGCGGCGGTAGTAACATGCCGTTTCGGGTTTGCTGGTCCGGGGTTCAAGTCCGATCTCTGGTTGTTTAATTTGTTTTTTAAGCCGTGAATTCGAATGAAATTACGGACGTTACACGAAGCTACGGACGGGAAAGCAGACAGACAGATAGACAGACAGACGGACGGATTGACAACAAAATTATTATTATGTTTGATTTTGTTACTTATCATTTCATATATCGTCGTAAATCTGTTTAATTAATTTAAATAAAAATAAAAAAATAAAAATCAGGAATATGAACTAGGCTGCGTGCGATTTTAAAAAACATTGCATAATGTAGCGGGTTTTATACATATTTTTAATAATTATCTATGTCATGTGCCCTGCCTCTGTTATACCAAACATATTTTAGAATTAAACTATTGTTGAATTAACATTGTTAGATGATTCAGAATCATCTAACAATGGTCATGTGAGTTTGATTTTTTTGTAGAAATTGGCTCAAATAACCTTGAAATCAACCCTACAATACTCAAACAAATTCACATAATGTTGCCCAAGATACGATTACAAACAAAATGATTCGTCTATTTGTTTAGTCGACTTTAATGGGACTTCAATTATCCACATTTTCTGCCCATCTCGCTGGCCAACTCATATGTTATCATGCAAATACTAGTCTGAGATCTTCATGAGTGATTTCCTACGAGGCACGGGATAATGCGCGCGGTTTCCTGCGCACTTAATCTGTTTAGCCACGAGGGATGCTGATCCCTCATCAGTCTGAGAGCATCAAGATGCGACGAGCGGTCGGTCGTCCGTGCTGCGAAAATGGGGTATAATTTGATTTACTGCAATGTTTAAGGTTATAGGGTGAACCCAAATATTTTTCATAGAATTTTTTTTATCAAAGCCTTTATCATCATCACCTTTTCATCATCACCACATCATTTTTTTTTTATCAAAGCCTTTATCAACATCACCGCCGGTCTTGATTTCTTGTGGAAAAACCTTGGGAGTGAAAATTAACATACTTCCCGTCATCCAATCGAGCTGAAAATTTGCGCATCGACTTGATGTCGATGACAATGCATCCTTACATACTTTTGGGCCACATATTCACATACGCACACAAAAAATGCAAATTATCTCAGATGCTTTCTGGTACTACTTTAAAGATGTTTGGATGTGGCCTCGACATAGATGTGGAGAACTCGCACGGCTGGATCTGCTCCGCTTCAGTGAAGGTGCGTGTCCTTCTTGCGTCGGGGTCGCCACTTTGGAGGTGGATGAGCCCTCCAGTTTTGGATAGAGTTGAACTCAAGGGTCGCCGTTTGTAGAGTCGGAGAGCTCTGCTATTGTTGATGATGTAAAAGTCGCGGTGTTTGAATAGTATTTATTGGAATGTAATAATGACAAAATTACATTATTACATAATTACAAGTACAATAATTGTAGGTACACAATATTGAACCGATTGATGACGAGAGCTTCCGCTCGATAGGTAGTTTCCCGAGAAGTGAGTCTTCGATCGGGGAACGCTTCGCCGTAAGAATGATACTGGGCGAGTGAGATAATCTGCTCTGGAGACTACCGTTTATATAGTGATCGTGAACAAAGGAATCGGGGTGTTATGACTTCGTCTTAACTCGGCCGCGCTTGTGGGTATTTAGTCTAGATCAGCAAGGTGAGTTTTCTCGCTCTCCATGCCCTCTGCTATACATTGCCTTTGTACTCGGTCATTAGCCCGACTTACATTGTCGCCTGTTTGCTGTGCGCAGCGATCTTGCCTCAACCTCTGTATCGAGGGCGACGGCCTGCCGTACTTCGATGTCAGCATATGCGGTACCTCATTACACGGGTGTGTGAGTGTATGTGTCTTGGGCCACCACAGATGTTTAAATCATGGACACATTGCAATTTATCTTTTTATTTAAAATTGATACAAACCAAAAGCTGGTTTTTATTAAAAAAAAACTTCCATCGTATCAAAATGCCAGTAATAATTAGTACGATAATCGATTATCCTAAATTTAATTTAGTATAATCTATCAACGTGGTAAAAATTAATCTTTTAGTCAAGAAACGGCCAGAAATTAAATCACTCTGGTGTGCTTTCGTTACTGGGCCAAATAAAATTCAATACCCCTTCCCGTAGACTCAGAAATAATGTAGTGGTGTTCCTTAGCCATCTTAGAACTAATTATGGATTCCATGCTCCCATGTCACGGTTATGTCGTCTTATAAACTTAAGACAGGATCTGGACTTCTTCGGCATAAGTCTGTCCAGATTCAAACAATCTCTGATTAGATAGTCCAGATCTCGTCTTCATCTTGTTAGTACACTTCATTTGTCCTTGCTTTTTTTTTAAATTGCTATAACCCTTATTCCGATATATTTTCTGTTGTTCATGTTATGTGTTGTATTTTAAAGGACTATTTCCGTTAATTTAAATAAATAAAAAAAAACAAAAGTAAACTAAAATGGAAACCGAGACCTCGCATATAAAGGATTTATATTGAAAACTATGTTTTTATGGGTTAATTTTTATTTTAAAATCTATTTTATGTTGCAAGAACAGAAATTCAATTATATTTAAAACAAATTAGATTGATCAATTAGATCGCAAAGCCTGCAACTTGACATGCGTATAGTACGGTGTTATATTTTTGCTATTTTCTTATATGGGATGGAGGCGTGGACACTAAACCAAGAACCAATTCGCAAAGTCAAGGCTTTTGAGATGCTCAATATGAGCATATTGAAAGTTTCTTAGGTGGATAGAGTGACAAATGTTGAAGTTCCCCGACGTATGGAAAAAGTCCGAGAAGGGTTGCGGACTATCAAGTCAAGAAAGCTGGAGTATTTCGGACATATTATGATACAACCAAAATAAAGTCTAAGCCAACGCATCATCCAGGGAGAAATAAGTAATAAAAGAAGCGTACGAAGACGCCGTATCTCATGGCTTCGTAACTTAAGGGACTGGTGTAAAGGTACCATAAGGGGAAGAAGAAGAAAATGGATCAATTTTAAATTAATCATGGTGTCGGGTGAGAGACAATTGGAACACTTGAAATTAATTAACATTTTAATTAATTACAAAAGTAACTAAACACAAATTCGGACTAAATTCACACTCTCACTCGAGAATCTTCCACTTGTCTGGAACACTTTATGCACGTCTTTTAAAATATTCGCACGTCTGTGAACACTTTATTCGCCGTTCATTATCACACTGATAGCTATCTAAAACTATCGAACGCCCGGTAGGTACTCTCATAATTTATTTCGCTGGTCGATATAACGCCAATCGGATCGCCGTTAGTTTTACTTCTATTGTCTTGCTTCGCTTGTCAAAACAACTGTATTCTCGGCTTATTTTCTTCGCGTATTTATAAAGACCGGGTGTTCTCGAATTTTCCGGTATTGCTTCGCGTATTTGCCTTCTTTCTAAATTCTGCAAGAATGTCCAGAAGCCTTCGATAACGTGTGGTTCTTTTTATTTTAGAATCTCATGACAATACCCAGAATTAGTAAATTATGTATATAAAAACGTGTACTAATCAAAAGTAGGGTACGCATTACCAGTTTTCGGTAAATCGGTTTACTAGTAAATATGACTAAACTCCATTCTTCTTCGTCTTCTTCCTTAGCTTTTTTCCCTTCACTGCTGGATGTAGGCCTCTTCCGTTTTCTTCCACTCATCTCTGTTTCTCCCCCTTCACATCCAGGTTCTTCCTGCTTGCTGTACTATGTCATCAAACCACCTTTTGGGAGGTCTTCCGACGCTTCTATTTTTCGTCCAGGGCCTCCACTGTAGGATTCTGGGTGCCCATCTAATATCCTCCTGTCGAGCCATATGTCCAGCTCACTGCCATATTAGTTTCGCAATACGGTCCATAATTTCGGAAACTTTTATTCAGCGTCTTATTTCTTCTTTAAAAAAAATTAAAATAACTCTTATTAGCGGTAAACAATTTTCGACGTACCGATAATTTCATTAAATTATTTTTCTCTTTTTAATGTTTTTGTAATATATCTGGGTGGACATCTATCTGAGTGTCATCTAAGTATTGACTGTGAATTCGGCCCAGAGAGAGGAAAGGGACAAAGGGGGGCGCCGTGCCGGGCGCGCAGTCATTACGAAAGCACAGACTTGGAGAGCTCATCGGAACCGCTATTTGTATAAATTGTCGCTATATATCACATACCACGTATGGACAAAGGAGCTATAACATGCTTGACGAATTAAAACAATCCGGGCTAACCACAATTTACAACCCTAACATAAAATACAAAATAAAACAGTGGATCCGAAACAAGGGGAGAGATAAAATAGGCACACTTACACAAACACACTAACACAATATAATCTCATATATATGATATATTTTCTATTATGTAACTTTAAACACATTATTATCTATTTACTATGTTTTGAACCTACACAATATTGTAAACTATGCCTGTCTCAACACAGATATTTCTAGTGAGACAGGCACAGTCCAAACAAAATCTTATACTTAAAATTAAATAGAAATAAATAAATAAATAATAATAAATAAATAAATATTGTTGCAATTTGTACGTAACAAATAAATCAAGAAGAACATTGGAAAGATGGAAGGAGAACAATGAAAGTTGAACCAAATTCTGACTTCAGATCTTTCCTAGCGAAAAGGAAGAACTTTACAGTTTTATATAATAATATTTTGAAACTACACTTCAAAAAATGGGTCTACTTACAAAATATAACTGAATCTTAATGTTATCATACTAATAAATCTATGAAAATGATCGCGATCTCATATGACTCAATCGTCTACACATTTTCGTTGTTGAAGAGTTACACAACTGTTCCCAGATTCCATCTCGCGGTAATGGCCGTCTTCCATCACGCAGGCGCAGGTGTGCAAAGTCCTCCAGTATGCCAACTGTTTCCTGACGTATTAAACGATAGTACGTATTATACTTTTAAAATAATATTTCCCAACATTATTCTCTCCAACAAAGGCACTGCGCGAAAAAATGTCATTCATTTATTTATTTCCATACAATACAATCTGCAATACAAATTATAATAATTGCAATGACACTTAATTACAAACAACAATAATTGACAAATACAATCATGTATTTTTTGTATGCCATGGCTGCAACACTAGGTGAATACCACTCAGGGTGGACTTTGTGTAAATATTATATATAGATTATAAGTCAAAAATGCAACCATGACCTATCAACAGTTAAGGTGATATTATGTGACATCAAAATTGTCATTTTTTGCATCTTATATTGTGGACTATCAAAATATTGTGGACTAGCTCTATTACACCCTATATATTACAATGTTCGATATATTCGTATGAGTCTTTTATCTGTGAAAAAGTCAATATTATTATGTACGAAAATAAGAATTGATTTGGTTAACATTTAATGCTGTTTTTGCATATTACAAATGATGATTTCGATCCAAATGTGGCCTTTCGTCCACTGTGCGACGACGCCACTGCTTTATAGTTGGTGAAACATTCTAAATACAAAGTATCATAGCTAAACTTCCCTATTAAAGTAAGCAGTTTCTCAGTAGCAATTTCAACTTGCTTCATTAATCAGTCTGAAATCATGATAAATAATAAATAATGACGGGGATAGTTCGAGACTCGGCTCGGACCGCGCTGTAGTTTCGCAAAAACTACCGTTCCCATGCTCCATTAAAACAACATAAATTTTTCAAGCATTATAAATTACCTTTATTATGCGTCAGGTTCTTGGCCTACAGCGGACAGAAAATTGATGGATGCAATCTCCCCCCCCCTCCCCCTCCCCTCTCCGGACCGCCGCGGACGGCAAGGATAATTATTAATATCAAATAAATTTGCGATAGCGGAATCCATCGCGCAACACGTGCGCGGGCGGCGGGTCGGAGAGGCGAAAATTGCTCCGCTTCTCTTGCGCACGAAAATTAGGCGGCGTTATTTAGCTGTGAGAAAACATCGCTATTCGTTTATCGGAATCCTGTAATATTATAAATTAAGATTGGGTAGACACCGCGTGGGCCGTGTGTGGGCTACTTTGCCGACAAACAAGACGTACCAACAGCTCGAGGTGAATATAAAAGGTTGTGTGAACGTATTCCGTCCGCAAATCTTTCCAAGTTTAGAGATTTATTTATATATTTTGTGTAGATTGATTTATTTACCCGGGATGTTGTCCCGTGTTGCTCCGACTTCTCTGGCCCACGTCTGGATCTCACTGCAAGGTGAAATTCCTCATCAGTAGGTCTATATCAGATGTGATTCCTCATCTGTAGGTCTACATTAGATATGATTCCTCATCTGTAGGTCTACATTAGATATGATTCCTCATCTGTAGGTCTACATTAGATATGATTCCTCAACAGCAGGTCTACACCAGATATGATTTCTTATCAGTATGTCTACATCAGATAAAATATTAAAATAATACAAAGAACGTGGGTATGTGTACATTTTTTGTTATTAAATACATAATAATAAATGTTTCTATTTTACACGAATAATCTGAGTATAATAGGTAAGTATATTAAATGTATTAAAACGGGTACATATAAATTATCATATTTATATAATGTGATATGAAAATTTCCATCGTTTTTAATGCGAATCATGACGTATTTAATACCTAACCCATTCTTTATTACAAGTATTTAATACCTAACGCATTGAACGCATAACAGTAATATTTAAAATATTTCAAAATTGAATTTCCATAAATGGTGCTTTTAAACCCATTTTCATATAATTTTAGGCTGCGAATTACACAATGATGTTCAATGATGAATAATAATGATCATAACGTAAGGTGAAAAACATTAACTTTGTTACTTCTACGGTTTTATTTGTTTTTCATAATATGTTAAAGTAACCAGTTTATTACACCATGGTGTATACCTCTTTCCATTTAAGAAAGACAATCGAATAAGTATGTGTAAGCCGCACGTACGAGGCACCCTAAGCTCGTAAACACCAACACAACAAAACAATATGTCTCATATGCACGGCCTACGCATACTAATTCTATTGTTTTTCTTAAATGGAAAGAGGTCCACCTACGCGTTATAACGTAACATTCATGCAACTGTACTCAGTTTTTATTCAGTTTGATGAAATATTTAACATTTTATAATTAATATGCTTTGGCGCTGGCATTGATTAATTTATTATTATTACTTGCTCTTCCCGGAGAAAAATTGGAAATTTATTGGAAAGATATTCCCACCGAAATTCATTAAATTTACATTAAATGAAATAATTTTATTTGCAAAAAATTAGATATATTGATTAGAAAGACACGAGTATTCAGAAAAAAGCCTATCGTATCCAAAAAATATTATTATTAGGTACCTACAATAGGAGCAGCATTGTTCTTCTTCTTCTTCATCAGCCTTCGTCTTTCCACTGCTAGATACAGGCCTCTTCCTTATTTTCCATTCTTCCCTGTTGTTGGCTAATTGTAGCCATTTCTTTCCTCTTACAGCGACAATATCATCGGCCCATCTCTTTTGAGATCTTCCGATGCCTCTTTTATTTTCCCAAGGTCTCCATTTCAGAACTCTGGGAGGCCATCTTGTAGTATCCTGTCTTGCAACGAGTCCTGCCCATTGCCATGATATCTTCGCTACATGATCCATGATATCCACTACTCTAGTTCTGCACCTAATTTCGTCGTTTCTAATTCTATCTCTTAGGCTTACTCCAAGCATGGATCTCTCCATGGATCGTTGCGTGCATTTGATCTTTTGTACACTTTTCTTTGTAAGGGCCATAGTCTCCAATCCATAAGTCATTGACAGTATGCACGATTCAAAGGCTTTTCTTTTTAGGCTAATTGGGATCTCTTTGTTCTTGAAGATATGTTTGAGTTTGCCAAAAGCAGCCCAGCTCAATTCTATTCGTCTTGGCAATTCTGCTGTTTGGTTCTCTTTGTTCATTTTTATCTTGTGTCCTAGGTATATATATTCATCTACTATTTCAATATTATTGCCATTGATTGTAATGACTTTGTTGTCTAGACTCAAAATTTTTGTTGTTAAGAGAAGAATTAGTATACGATTTTTTTATTTATTTAATTACATACAGCATTATTACATTTTTTTCTAGTCTATTTTAAGTACATATATACATACATAAATTTATTATATCGTTGTACCTCTCCAAAAAGAGACTACTCTTGTGTCTGGAGAAGGACTTACACTTTTATATATATATATTTTTTGTTTTTTTTTTATAGTACATGAATGTATATAAGAGGAAAAAAGTTAATAAATATGCGATAATTAATGCATTTATGTGGAACAATAAATTAAAAAAGAAAAACTAGCAATAAGCAAAGAATTAATGATGGCATTATTAATATAATTTGGTAATAAGAATATACCTTGTTTAATGTTTATTGTTCGAGTTGAGGAAGCAATAATTATTCCAAATTTCTAATCAAGTTTTGGAAATGGGTCATGATGATACATAAGAGTTTATAAATTTTATATACAAATTAATTATGCAGGATTACAGTTGAAAAAAATATAAATTTTGTAAATAAGAAAAAAATGTTAATAGAAAATTAAATATTATAAATAAACAGTTTTTTTGTAAATTAAAAATTGTCTAAATTATACTTCGATTTTTAATTTTTAATATACGTTGTATACTGATCGTTGGCCCATTGGCCCCCAAACATGTTGATATTTTCAACAAATCAGTAGAATAAACAAATAATATTCTGGTTAATTATATTAAGAATTATTTAATTAATATTCGTTTCCCAAAATCTTTAGCAATGTATATTTTTTACTTGTACGCGCTTTACATTGTAGGTACTGCGTTCTATAATCGCATCACCAAATAAAATTAGTTTTCATTAAAAAAAAATACAATTATTATACATTAAATAATTTCATTTAACCGCTAATTTTATTGTCGGGTACGACGCTGGCAGCCAAGGGGCCTGAAGTGCATCCGTCAGATTATTGAAAGAATAGCGATCTGGCTCGTGACTCTTCCATAAACAATCCTCTCCCCGCGCGCCGCCGACCGCGGAGTCGGCCATTTTGATTTATGACGTGACCGCAATAGCCGCCATCCCGCCCACCCCTCCCACTAATAATCAATCGCTTCATCGCTCCCCGCCCCGCCCCTCAACATGCCGCGCGGCTGCTAAGTAGGAGCGCTGCTCGGCTCGGTGAACAGACGCCTCGGCGGGCTGTCGGCGCGTTATTTCGTTTCATTTTCGTAACCCGACGCCGGCGGTTCGATGCGTCACTTTTCTTTCCCTTTCCTTTCATTCATTGCCGTATTATTAAATGACTGGAAATAGATTGACAATATTGACGGAAAATTAATCATTTATACAAACTTGGGATTACTTCATCATTAACACGTTATATATTCCAAAATAAGCAATTTTGCAATTTTTTGTATCTTGACAGTTGTTGTATAACATTGTTATGCCGCCAATTTTGACGTTTAAGTTTGACAGGTTTAAAATTAATGAATTCAATCAATCAGCTCTTAACCGTAAACAAACGTTAAGTTATTCACAATTATGAATATTGAGCTTCCTAATTGATTGAGTTCATTGATTTCAAACCTGTCAAACTTCTTCTTCTTCTTCAGCCTTCATCTCTTCACTGCTGGACATACGCCTCTTCCATACATTTCCGTCCTTCCTCGTTGTTTGCTAATTATAGCCATTTCTTCCTCCTCCCAGCGGCTATATCGTCGGCCCATCTCTTTTAAGGTCTTCAACGCTTCTTTAATTCTCCCAAGGTCTCCATTTCAGAACTTTGGTAATCCATCTTGTAGCATCATGCCTTGCAACGTGCCCTGCCCTTGCCATTTTTGCTCGCTACACGATCTATGACATCCACTACACTAGTTCTGCGCCTGATTTCAGATCTAAGCCTTAGAAATCAGATTAACAAAGCTATCAGCGCTGGTTTCTATGGTTTAAGACAGATCAAGTTTGTAAGAAAATGCCTTCCCCCAGACGCAGCAAAGTCACTGATTAGTGCGTACGTCATCTCGCGGCTGAACTATTGTAACTCAATATATGCAGGACAGCCTACAGCTCTACAGACTTCAGTCAGTGATGAATGCTGCGGCGAGGCTTATATTTAAGGCATCAAAGTTCTCGCGGATATCCTCAATGCTCAAGCAGCTACATTGGCTTCGCCTGCCGGGGCTGATAAATTTCAAACTCTCTCGATGGTGTACAAAATTCTTCAAAGAAAAGGACCACAATATTTGATCGACCCAGACAATATCACTGTAATATGGCTCACACTGCGGTCAGCTAAATCGGAGGCACTTTGCAGGCTGGTAGCACCAAGAAGACCTGGAGCCACCAAGTTTGCGGAACGTGCTTTCAGCTTTGCGGGCCCAGCTATGTGGAATCAGCTGCCTCCAGTGTTGCGATCTATGGAGAACCAGGAACTCTACAAGAAGAGCCTAAAAACTCATTTTTTCGGGATGTCGCGCCTGTAAAGCACCCTTGAAGCGTCCCTTAAAAACGGCGCTATGTAAATTAACATAAACATAAACATTAATCATTTCTTATCTCTAAGGTTTACGCCAAGCGCGGATCTCTACATGATCGTTGCGTGCATTTGAGCTTTTCTACACTTTTCTTTGTAAGGGCCTTAAACTTAAAACTTCAAAATTGGCGGCATTACAATGTTATACGATAACTGCCAAGATACAGAAACTGCAATATTTCTTATTTCAGAATATGGCCAGTTTTTCGATAATCCCATATACTCGTATATATAGAGATGAGGAGGCGCATTATTCAATTCAGTTTTTCAATTCAATTCAATTTATTTATTTTTTATATGACATTTACATTACAAACATATGATTCATTCGTAAATGTTATGAACAAGTGAGAAAATGTAGAAAAAACAAACAAAAAAATAGCAAACATATATAAATTCATTCATACCAAAAGTATTGGAGAATATTGCTTCGGAAAACCCTCATGGTTCAGAGACATGGAACACATCGATGTTAAGTAAGTTAAGTAAAATATTGTTATAAAACATCCATTTTTGTTTAAGTTTGTCACCAAATATTCTATGCATTATTAGATTTATTTCGTTTTAAATACAAACTGTACCTTATTTAATTAAGCTAAATTATAGAAATCTCGCAGATACGAAACTATTTATATGAGAAACGTATATGGAAGTTTTTTTATACGATAGCCCAGGGCCTATGATGATGCATTTAAGTATCTGGGCTCACTCATTCACAGAGACCGTAGAATAGGTATGGGATGGATGAAATAGATCTGTAACAGGAATCTTGTATGACCCGAAAATGACCCGAAAAACTTAAAGAAAAATGTACCAGACTATCGTTAGACCCGCAATAATTTATGGTTCCGAATGCTGGATTATGTACAACTTCTACTCTAGGCAACTCGAAACAGCAGAAATGCGAATACTTAGATGGTCGGCAGAAGTATCACTTAAAGATAGGATTAAAAGTTCACGCATTCATAGAGCCATGGTAGCCGCAGACATAGTAAGCTGGAGGAACGACAGTTGAAATTATATTGGTACATAAGACAGAGACCACCAAACCAAATGGTAAAACAGGCAATACTTAAGAAGCTTCATCGACAGTCATCCAGAGGAAGACCAGAAAATTCCTGGATGACTCAATGCTCCAAAATACTACAGAAAAACGGCCTGGATAAAAGCGATCGCCAGAACCGAAGAAGATACATCCTGAAAACGAAAAGAGCCGTCTCCAATAACCTACCTAGGCAATGAGTTGGGACAGTGCAAGAAAGAAGAAAAAGAAGGAACTTCAGAGCTTACGATGACCTGACATAAATGATTTTTGCCTAATACATATTTTAATTATCGTCTCTTACGCTCCCTGTCAGTTCTACCTTTCAATTATCAATTAAGTAGTAATTTTCTATGTAAAATCAATATCAGATTATAAGTTGAAAGGTTTTATAAATATACATATATATTTTTTATTGCACTGTGTTTAGATTTTCAGCGTTTGGATGCTTAGCAAAATTGTAAAACAAATAATAAGATTAAAGTCATTGTACATTGTATTTACTAACAAGAGATTTATTTACACTTATTTATGTTTATAACTATTCCAGTAAACAAGCTCTATTAATGCATTTCAGGATTCCATAAATAAAGGCGATTCTCGGCATCAGATTTAACGCTTGATATAAAATGGCACGAATAATGACTTCATATAAAATAAGCGAGAAAGAGCAACTGTGCAAAATTTTACTACAAACCACGTTTGTCAAACTATGTGCCGCAGCGTTGTAGAGCCGCAATTTACATACAGGGGCGCTCTTAAGAAAGATATTTTTTATTCATAGAACATTTGTTTTTTGTTGCAACGTGATTATTTCACTTAACACGAAAATAAAGTTTGTACCACACACACATAGTGTTATATTGTCACTAGGTACCTACTATAGTTTCGAGAGGAGCGGTCCCTCTCATCATCAATTAATGACTAGCATTAATATAATATCGTTGTCAGGTGGAGGGGCAAGTCATGAAATAGGATTTTTTTTTAATTTTAAAGGTCGTTATTGGAAATTTAGACAATAAATGTGAATATTTAGGGAATGTGACCCTATTCATTATTTTTACTCCGATTTAAAATTCTTTTATATTTCAACGTTTTCCAAGTTTGTCATTATCATATTTGTATACTGAATGGAGATGTTTTAATTATGATAATTATTATTATTATTATATGTTTATTCCAGCTTATCTAGATTTTAAGTGCAAGATTTACATATTATATAGTTACAAGTTATAGTGATGCAGAAAAAGAAAAATAATACAAATAGAGAGAGTGAAAATATAAAGGAAATATCGAATTAAAAACAATAATATATACCATAAAAATACGTCAATGAATACACATACATACACATATATATGCAATTTGAAAATTCTAAAACAATAATGGCAATAAAAGTATAATAAAATATATATAACAGCAATCTTGATTTTATAAAAATTTAATTAAGTTTCTCTCTGTTGCAGTAATTTGTGACCTCCAATGAACTTCAATGAATAGCATTTATCACACCTTATCTACTAGCTGGAAAACACTTCCAAGGGGATGCGCAGAGACACATTCGCAGTGACAGTGGCATGAGGCCCCAACCGAAAAAGTTTGGGAACCGCTGCTTTAGGCGATTTGCCTGCGTTTGCTCGACTCGACGGCATGCATAATAACTATACGAGTGCTTATCTTTAGCCGATTGATTTATCTGTCATCTGCCCAATAACTGTTTTCCGAACCTTCTTTTCGTGAAAGGTTACATCAATTATGCAAATTTGTTAATAACGACGTTTCGAATACGAATATCATTTACGAATATTATTTACCGCTTAACGCACACATCCTTTTCGAAATGTTTCCTCAATTATCCAAAATTGTTGAATTTTACAAACTTTCTCCCGCCATACTTAATCGACAATGTGTTTTAGGTACCTACATACACAAATTTCACGTCACAAATTTTAAAACGTCTTTTGCATTTCATATTTTTAAATAATGTTTTTAATAATGAGAAAATATTTTTTTAACGGTCACATTACTAAGGGTGATCGCAATATTCTTATGTCAATAATATAATATTATTTTCTACTTTTTAGTTTTGTCTAATTTTCTAAATTCTAACTTCTCTTAGCTGAGATTAATAAAACTTAATTAAAACTGTTGACATTCTCAATTTTATGTGATAACTAACCGTAACTACTTACTTATCTACACATTAAGACTAACATTCGGTAACTTCAAAAATTTTAAAGATTTTAAACACATTTTTTTTATATATTATAATTTTTGTGTCGCTTTTTTCAACTCTTTCTACATGGTCGACAACTTTTTTATTTAAAAATAAATTGTAAGTAAACAAACTGACAGATTTTGCAATAATTTTAAATAGGATAATCGTTTACTCTGTAATATTATTAGAAAAAAAGACATCTCGCGAGGCCATTCAGTCATAAAATATCGTAGGTTTGGTAATTAATTAATTAATTAAATAATTTAGTTTATATCACTTTAACAAGATATATATATAACTTAAATGTCATTTATAAATTCGGAAATTTCGCGCGGTATTAAAAACGTCACTTTCACAATAATACAAACCTACACTGGAATGTAGGTACAATGGCCGATAAAATAACTCGACAGCATTCTAAATATATTTTATTTATTAAATTGATTTTGCAAGAACATCAATGATTATCGTATTGTCATCAAGAATACATCTCTGCACCAAATTTCTGAGGGATTGTTGGTCTGGAAGTAGGTCAAATATTGATAGCAAAATTTCGCGCTGAAATACAAGTTATTGCACACGGATGAAACTTTGCTCTTAGGAAAATTTGTTCGAAAACTTCGCAAAAAAGGCAGTGAAAATCGGTATGCAACAGTTGGCCATTCCATTCTGCGTATATCATATAACAAACAACAAATGACTGCTCTCTCCACGCTCGGCTCTCTATCCTTTTTACTCCCTTTATATTAAGTAGTGGCGTCTGTCTGATTGTTTGACGCAAAAACTTTGGATCGATTTTTAACCCTTTTGCCGTAATCAAATCGAGCTGAAACTTTGCAAGCAGACTCGTGGCGACGATCAAAAAGATCTATCAAATTTTCGTTACAAAAATTAATAATTATAGTGTAATTTTGGATTTATCAAATTTTTAATGGTTTTATCATAAGTTGTATGAAAAGATTGTGACGCGTCTGGTAGACACGAAACCTGATAAAATAATAATTTTGGATTTTTCGAAAAAATTTATCCCTTTCGTAGCGTCGCGCAACTCGAGCCCAACGTATAGATTAAGCGCCAAACCTGTTTCCACTAGTAAATAAGAAAGGGAGTATAATAAAAACTTATTTCTTAAGGGTTAGTTTTTTTTGCAAGAGTTTTATTACAAATGTTTCATTCACGCACCCTAATGTGTTTTTGTTGGTGTCTGTATTGTTTGGAAATTTTCAGATATATTGGATAAAAAGCGAAATGACATATGTAACATATGATGCGTTAAAATCTGTAAAATAATATGATTGTTATTGCGATGGGAATATCACGAGAAACATATTTTATTTCGTAAAAATTTTAATCAAGTACGGCTTATTTCAGAGTACCGCCTGCACTGTTAGATATTAGATACTCCACTATACGCCCATTCCCCTTACAATGAAAATAGTAAAACAAAATATAAGGAAATATCTCACTAGTGGCTTAAATAGAGAGATGATATTTTGCCTAGCTTTTGCTACGCGTGGAGCGGACTTCAACTTAATACTTAGCTGGAAGGCATCGTTGCAGATTTAGTATCGTGGAATTTTATTACTTAATTGAATTCCGAGCGTGCTTCACTTATCCATACAATGCAATGTTTAAACGGAACAAAAGAGGGCGGATATTGTAGAATATTGGCACGAGATCTTATGTCGAAAAGAACTACACAAATCGAGTAAAATAGGTGTGGAATAATTTGAAAACAATTAAAAATCGACAGAACACACGAGAATATACGAAAATAACGTTATCTATAAAAGTGGCGGTAGCAGCGAATCAGTGCGATAAAAACGGCGATAATAAAGTGTTCCACACACAAATGGAAATTCTCGAGTAAAGATTAGTGCAAATTACAGAAAAGTGTTCTTGTTGAGTTTGGGAAGGTGACTATATTAAATTAAAGTATTTCGTCTCACACCTCCCCAAATTTGTGACAGCACCTACGTAAAAAAATATAGTTTTTTGGTACATACGTAGAATTTTTGTTGCAACACCTACGTTATAAAAATTAAAATATATTGGGTCGTTTAGAATATAGGTACATTGAATTTATTACATTGTAAGTTAAATACATACAGTAAACATCTTAAAATGTAATATGTTTTTTGTTTACTGATTAGCTATGTGCATTGTTTTATATTATTACAGAAATACAGTAGATATACGGCAAAGGGATGTATAATTGTTTGTCATTATTTTATTTTATTTTTTCAATCGGATGTTCTTAGTTAATTACAGTGTGATATTTGTAGTAGGTAGGTGAAACATATTAACAGTTTATTATTAACAGTAACAAAAAATCATACTTTGTAATGATAAATTATAAATTCAATAGTTTAAAAAATCCCAAATGCTATTCAACCAGCTTTCTACTTACAATAACAGCTTTACTAATAATACATTTAAAAAATACATATTAAATAAGGATACGAATGATAATTTATAAAAAATATGTTTATAAATTGATTTGTATTTATTATTACAAAGGGAAAACGTTTCAAAATTTTGATGTTAGAGTTAAAAAACACTCGAGGTGTTTAAGTAGCAATAATTATTCTGAATTTGTGAATCATCTTTTGATTATGGATTATTCTTTTAATATTAATAAGGGTTAATGCATATACGAATTTTACAGAATTACAGTTTGATAAATTAGAAATTTTGGAAATAAGAAAAAGCGTTAATTGTAAATTGAATATTATAAATAACCATGTCCTTTTCATAAAAAGTTATTTTTTAAATTTATTTTTGTGTTAGTACTTAATTAATATTAATTTCCCATATATTATTTTTTTATATTTTGATTGTTTATACTTTGATTTTTCATTCTTCATTTGTTAGTAAACATTGTTTCCTGACAAAGCGATCATGTTGATATTTTCAATACATAAGCGGTACAAAGTACATTTTTAATAATTAAACTTATATTTCACATGCATAAAGATCAGCTTTATCTTACCACTTTCGTACTCTTTTACGATATTTAAAAAAAAATGTTATTTCAGCTGTCGTTATTACATAAAGCTTCAAAGTATAAAATTCATGTACTTATATTCATATTACCATACTAAGTATAGCTACGCGAACTCTCAAGAAGGTGGCCTAAGGCCACCCGAGTGTAACCTAAGCCTATTATAGCATCCATTTAAGACCACAATATACAATATTAAAAAATGAATGAGAATTAAATTAATAAAAATAATATTATAAACAAATACTACCTAAGTGTTAAAGTTGACAATACAATGAAGAAAATTGTGAAATGTGACGTCGAGCAAAATTAAAACAAAAAAAATGGTATGATTTAAAATGAACAATGTGTCGAAATCAACGCACTAGAAATTCAAGGTATTTTTATTTTCTAGAAAACATTCCATTTTAAAATAGCAATAAATCTGGTCTCGCATTACTTTAAAAGGTCTCGCATACCTACATGGCAATTAAGAAAATCCTTTCTCTTTTATATTATATTTTAATTATACTTATTTATTTTAGAAACTCCATGTGTGGGCCATTCGATTTTCCAACGGAAGAAATGTTAAAAAATCCTCGAAAAGTACATGCATAAGCGTCAATTACATCACTTCAGGTACTTAAACTAATTATTTGAGAGGTTATAAAAACACGAGCAGTTAAATAAATGATCCAACGCTGACTGTTTACTAAAAATCACCACTTACACGCAGCACTTACTGCACGACTAACAATTTTAATCATGACACAAAAAAAAATTTAAGTTTTTCACTCGTCTCGATTCACTTATGAAAAGTTAATACGGCAGTTTTCCGAATGATATTAGACAATAACAAATCTTACATGTGACGATACTAAGTAGTTCAAAAGTAGTGCTGCGAAAATTGCATTTGCTCCGGGCACTATTATTAACAAGAAGCTGTTGTGAAAATCGCATACGCTCCTGGCATTGTTATTATTATTTATTTTTTAGTATACATTTTTTTATACGGGTATGTAAATGAAAATGTAATATTCGTAGACCCCTCGGTTCTCGCATATATTTTTCTAAATAGAAATAAGAATAGCTGATAACAGTTTTGTAAAGACAACACTCGAGAGCAATTCGTACACTTAAATAAACTTATTAAATCCTGAAATTCTGGGTTTACGTAAATCGAAATAAAATATCTAATATTATTCCAGCCGCACTATTATTGTAGGTATTATTCACATTTTAATGTACCTAATCTTAGATTCAGATTCGCAGCAATTTTATTCGAACAAATGACAAATAAAGAAACACTTGGCTAACACGAACCTTTGGAGCATTAGTACGTTAGTACATTCTAAGCATGCAAGCGCCACATTTATAACATGTCAAGGTACCTAGCTAAACTAGTAAAGTCATAAAAAAAATTAAATGTATAAAATAAAATAAAAATCTGGAATTGCAATCATAACCACCCTGTCCAAGACTCTCAGCATTCAGCGTCCGTCCTTACAACAACATCTTCCCCGCGGCTCTCCCGTTCTCACGCCAGCTCCGTGCAAAAATCCGCGGAACTATCTTCGGAACTCCAGAAAACAATTATTGTCGTCGATTAAGGAGCGGAGCCCGCAGGGAATACCGGGTGTTCCGGCGGCTGCTCCCAAACGGGACTATTAGCATCATAACACAATTAATGCGATCGGTTTATCGAGCTGGAGAGGCGCTTTTACCGAGAGCCAGTTTGGACCGTTCGAGCTAATTCTTTTTTCACATTTTCGAGCTATATAGATTATGAATAAAAAGGTAGGGTGGTGTTGCTATAACATTGTTGGAACCAGTTATAGGTACTTACTTCTGGTGGCCGTATAACTCTTGCAGAGCTCAAGATGACGCTTTTCCACTTCTTCCGATCTACGCTCATCAAATCATCATCAAACTGTGTCGGAAGTTGAGAAACAATATTTTCATTTCTGCCATGAAAAGTCGCATGGTCAGAGACTCGAAATATATACATGTATTGTATATACACCGATAACCAGCTATTTAAAGGTACTCACGGCAATAGTAGTCTTCCATCCAATTTCGCAGAATTTTGCGAAGGCTTTGGTGACTATATCATGTCCCAGGCTCTTCAAAGTTATCTCCTAACAAATTTATTCCTGCTGCTCGTTGAATTAAGAACAGAGCGTGACGTCTGTACCCAAATACATAGAAAATTTATCGCTCGGCAGCTATCTTTTTCAAATTGGCACAGATTTTCAGTAACTGTCAAATCCTACAGTGACATTAATACAAACATTTTATGACAACTTTCAATAGTCTCTTAAGGGGGGGGTAAGGTTAATTCGTACAAAAAAAGGCATGTTTTTGTGAATTTTTTGTGACGACACAGTTAAAATCTCTTTATTAAAACAAATAGTACATTAAAGTAAGACATTCGAAAAATATTGTGTAAAATTTTCAAGAAGAAATATTAAAAAATACGGCAATGGCAGCAATTATTCGGACGTGTCTCGGAAAAAAGTAGAATTGCGGTGTCCATCATAACTTGGTGCTGGATCATCTGAAATCAAAAAATCAAAGTTCATTCGTTAGATAATAGGTTTTCCCAGGTAACGCTGGGAGCGTTTTTTGAAATTTCAATTTTTTGTAACACTTTGAAGGGACGCGATTTTTTGCGAAAAAAATCGACTAATTTGTTATTAAAATATAAAAATTATTAAAAAATTTTTAAAAAAGTCTCCAGCGTTACCTCGTAAATTATCTACAGAAATAGTGTTCAAATTTTCAAAAGGATCGGTGCAGTAATTTTGAAGTTATGATGGACACCGACTTTGAAAAGGTGAGATGTGGGGAAAACGCTTTAAAGTTTTGCACACTGTAAAATTCAAAATAAAACTCATCACTTATTTTATACTTACATATAATCGTCGATGCCATGTTCACTCAGCAAAGAGCTTTCATCATCAGCATCTTTTTGTCCTTGTCAACGCAAAACTCTTCCAATACAATAGCACGTCCGGTAGTCCTCAGGTGAGCGCGTCTCTTAGCTGTCCGAGCAGGTATAGAAGATCAGTCTGAGCATCGCTCAAATGTTCATAATTTCGTCAATTTCGCTCCGATTGACTTGAAATTTTGACACAATATTCTTGCGATGTTATACATTTATTTAGAAAATTAAAAATAAAATGCAAAAAAAAAGTTAAAAACCTTACCCCCCCTTAATAAAGATCCAATTATAATTTAAACTACGCGTTATTAACTGTATGTTATCTTGTGTGTCATAAGTTTTGTAGGTAACTTACCATCATGCCGTTTCTCCACGGGGTAGGATAGAACGCCACACTTTTCTGTCTCGCCACGCGTCTACAATGAATCTACAATCTACAATCTTGAATCAATGAAGTCTACAATCTTCTCATGAAAGCTTTGACTAAAGTTGAGGTTACTTCGTGTCTCTAGCTTTCCCGGCCGTGTCTATAATAAATTTTGATATAATATGATCTAATCTATAATAAATTTTGTAGTTAATCTGTAAATTTGGCTTATTTTATGACTCATGAGAAAGATTTATTGTTTTTTTCTTATAGTTAATTTTATTTTTAAAATGCATCCCTGTGTGCGATTCTTGCGAACCATTCTTATATCGATATTTTTTCATATTAAAAACAATCGCAATGCCTGGGCCCTGTATAATAGATTTTATCAGGGAAAAATCAATTTTATTTTGCACCCGTCGGGAATCAACCCATGACTCTTTGGATCAGATAAGAATTCTTAATTTTTACGGTAAGTACCTAGTTTCGCCTCATAAAAGTCAACATAAAATTTAATTAAAAATTTGTTCGTCAAAGCTTTGTATTTATTTCATAAGATAAGATCAATTTTTATTGTCATACCAGCATTATAGCCCGTCAAAGAGTTCATAATCGAGTGATTAGTTGCAAAATAGTGTGAATTCAAGAATAGTGACTTTATTAATTAATAAAGTCGCTTATTAATTTCCATTTAATGTTGACCAAACATATTTACTCAATTTATCAAATAATATGACCTTTTTTCGATAGTCGTCAGAATTTGTCCAAAATAAAGGATATTTTTCTCTATTATAAACCAATTTCTTATTAATTAATTATAAATGAAATCTTTGTTTTGTTTTTTTCCTACATTTATTTTTTTTGGAATAGATAAATCACTACCTTAGAAATGTACAATTATTATCATTTTGTCAAAATATTATATTTTATAAATAATTTAAAAAAATTCTAAAACCTGACTGTAAATGTAAAAACATGTGATAGTGAAAAGATGTGCGAAAATAACATTGGTTGATTATTTATCATATTTTAATTAGCTAAATTTACATGCTTTATTTATTTCTAATGATTCCAAATGATCCCATTTAAGGCCAACATTTTGAAGAAAATCACTGTTCCCGAAACCGGTTAAACAAAGTTAATAAAGAATTTTATTAAAATTAATAACCGCAAGTATTTACAATGATGTTAAAAAATAATATTCATAATAGGGTTGTTTAGAAAACATTAATAACCTCGCAGGTCTATATTCCTGCCTTGATTACAAGTTGAAAATATTCAAGCAGCCATGACCTAATATCAATAGTTATGGAGTTATGCAATATCAAAGTTTGCATTTTTTTAAATATTTCTGACTTATATTTTACAAAACGTTAAACTATCATTAAAGTAACTTATATCGATGCAAGTTCAATAAAATTATTAAAACCCTGCATACATTCCAATTGGATTTTTTCCATTGGTTTTTATTATTTTATTTGACTTGTATTAAAGGGAATGATTTTTCCATATTTAATATAAGCTATTGTAATGATAGACCAACGTATTACATAAAATAAGTCAGAAATATTGAAATAAAAATGCAAACTTTGATGTCGCACGCTCAAACATTTTCGAATCATAATCAAGGCAGGAATATAGTCTTGCGAGGTTATTAATGTTTTCATAATAATAACAAAGCCAGAAGACTTGTCAAACCACGGACAAAAAGTAATATTGTGACTTTTTGTCCGTGATAAGTTCTAGTTATTTTCGAGAGATGTCAGACTTTGTTTCCGCTAAATCTCGCGGTTATCTCTGCGTGACGCGGCGTGACGGTGACTGAGGGCGGTGGTGCAGCGCTCCCAGCTCCATGCGAGCGGATGCCGCTAGGTCATAAATAAAACAATCCACCAGTCAGGAAAAGGCTTTCGTCTCGGCCAGTTCTGCTGTAGTGGTGCACTAAGGAATTGTCATTTTTTTATGCATTTATTTAAATGATCATTTTAATTTGGCAGAAACAGCAAGCAAAAAATCTGAACGATCATCTTTTTTAACGATTGATCCTCTTTAAATAATAAATCAAATCAATCAATATTTGTATCTGTTTAGAGCTACACAAAAAATGTTTGAGATATAGAAATTATGTTTGATAATTACTTGTTGGGCCCCAAAGCTTGAAGAAATGAGCAATAAATATATTAAATTTTGATACTTTTTTATAATTCGATTTCATTAAAATGATTTTTCGTCTATTTAAATTTTGAGTGACTAATTTTTGTGGTTATATATTTCCTAACCTAACCTAACCTAATCTATTTTAGTCGGCACTTTCATTCAGGTATATTTCTTAAATAGCTTAAAGTAGGCTTAGGTTTACGATAATAATTAAAAAAGAGGATCAAATATTATATTTTAATACCAAATATTAATTGAGTATGCCTGAATATAATTATCGTGTTACCTTGAGTGCAGTTCATCTTTAATTTATCCGTAGCTCAACTAATATAAACGCAATAATTAATATAAAGATAAAACATAAAAAAATATAATTTATTTTTAAAAAATGCACATTTATAAGAGATCAATTAGATTTCAGAGAATCAAATAATATTTTCCTTTTTTTATATGACTTCTTTTGAATTACATCATGGCTGCATTGCAATGTTCCAATTTTCAAATATCTGACTTCAAATAACAGATTTCTTTATTTACGATTTTGAAAAAATGATCTTTCAAAATATTCATATTATATGAAAAATAAATTTAAACCACGCAAGTATTTAAATGAGGTACTAAAAAGTAAAAAATAAGTTTTCGGCCAAAAAATGTTTGACTCACTCTCCAAATAAAAAGTGGGCGCTAACGATATTAACAAAGTTTAGAAAATCCTTTTTTTGGTGGAGAGAAAACGCTCACGCTCTTGTTTGGAGGCAAAAAAATTTTTGCCGAAAATTTAAATATGTGGAAAATTCGTGTAAAATAATTTTCTATTTTTTAGTACTAATAGTACCCAGCGAACAAAAGCACTTCAGTACGAAACTATTGCCATCTTTTGGTGAGCTCATTCACCAATTTCCCATATAAAATTTTAGTTAGTTAATTAAGATGGATTAATTGATTAATAATTTAAGATAATTCATTTATTATCATCGAAAACACGTCTGAGTGCAAAATTTTAGCTCGATTGGACATTGGGAAGCGGGTGAAATATCGATTATAAGATTCCGTCCAGACAAACAGGTGAAGCTAATATAAGCATAATAAGGTAATAAAATAGTGGCATAACGTGGCGTATAATTTACATATATACAACTTCCAAAAATTAGTAGACATAGTATTCTATCGTGGGTGGGTATGGGAACGTTACATTGTGTAAAGTGATCACTTAAGTCAGCCGTACGATAGGTCATAAGCCCTATGTACATCCAAAAGACTTCTTACCTACTTTTCCATAAAAATACATTTTCGTCTCTGTGAGGCATCTATAATATACATAGATTGATTAATAAAATAGTGTGTATCCACATTTTAAATTAATTGAATACCTCTTTTCAATGGAATGTATCAGAGCGGTAAAAATAAAAATAAATTTAGTTGTGTTTACCAAGTTGTGTTTTATATAATTATTAAAAAATTTAATATAAGTACACGGATTAGTACTATATGCCATCGCCAATACATTAAACACTGCATTGATGTCCTATTTGTGTTAATTTCTTAGTTACCTATATGGGAATGCATATCGCATACGCATTAAGTGCTGCGACATTTTTTATAAATAAGGCACTAAACGTTTATTTTATAGTTTTTAGTATTAAAATGACTAACTTGCGTGAAGTACCGCCAAGTAATAATATTTTTAAAAAATGATAAAAAGGTGTGCAAGATATCTAATAATGTTGATATGGCTCGTGGATAAGGAGGTGTATTGTTTAATAAATTTATTACTGAAAAATATTTCCCGGGATCGCGCCTTGGATGCACCACTGGGCCCCATAATATATGGCCTCTCATCCCGGCTATGACAATCAATAGGAGCGTGGTCAATCGGAAAAAGGAGAAGACTCGACTGATTGTTGAATAGGAACGATTGACTCGAAGATAAATTGCCCGTCGCAAAGTGACTTTACTACAAATTGACGGACAGTGCAGAGAAGGAAATAGAAAGGTACCCGCCGGCCCGCCTCGCTTCTACTGTTACTGTTTTTACTGTATATTCAGTGAAAGCTTCTTCAACTACTAAAGCTGTTTATTTATATTTTCATAAATTAAAATAACTTTATCATTTCATTTTCACCCTTTTCTGTCCAGTTTCCTACAACAATAAAATATTATGAAATAAGACAAATTATTAAAATATTTTTAAAAAATTAAAAAATATTTTGAATGCAGTCACCGAGGATTACTAATTTAAAATGTACTGAATTCTAGATCATGTTTTTTATAAATTTATAGGCTATTTTTCCTATAAAATCTCGAATTCAGTACATTATAAATAAGTAATCCTAGATTGCTGCCTTTGTTTTTACACCCACATATATTTTTTATAATCGGTTTGCCATATTAATAATGTAAGTCCCATAAAAATTAAATATTTTCACATACGATTGTCTAACTGACGTTCTTATTATCTACAAATGGCGCAGTTCAAATTAAGTACTTACAGAGTATTTCTTGGATTATTTAATTATTTTTTTTAATTATTTTGTAATCTATAAATGTTTGTGAAAAATACATTCGAAACTGTAGAAAACTGATTATTTTCTTATGTTTGAATAGTAGTTTTCGCAGGCGTTCACGAATTTCATTAAAATATATTTTTAAAAAAACATATTTTGGTATTTTCAATAGCTCTTACTTATCTCACTATTTTAATTTTTTTATTTAAAGAAACAAAATCATGATACAATATATTTTTACATGTATAACAATATTAAGTGGGTGGCAAATGAAGCAGTGAAAATTAATTATTGATTTATTAATTAATTAAATCACCGGATGTAATCGAAACACCGTTCTTTAATTTACACCAATTGTATTTTTAATTCGCACTCATTTTCACTAGAATATTCGCTGTCTATCACCAAGTCGCTTCGCTCTCGAACACTCCGCACGCAAGTACCCACTCACCGCTTGTCTTTGGTAAAACGTGCCGGTCCGTTTCTATGTCGTGTATTGCCTGTCAAATAAGTCTGCATTTTGCTAGTTACTTTCACGATGCTTCCAGAATCCAGCTTCCAGAACCACCACAGACCCTTCTATCAATTTCCAATTTAGTGTAAAATGAGAGTAAAATCATCGATTACGTGAAATTTTTTTGATTCTACCATAATATGACAGTATCCTAAGACGAAATAGACTCGACGGTCTTATTTACGTACGCATAAAGTTTGTATAAGAAATAATAATAAAAGACATCTGTCAGATCTCATCACGTCAAAATTAACGAAGTGTACAACGTTATATAGTAGCGGTCCAGACATGATTGTATGAAAACCAATAAAAATAGTGTACACCAAGTAATAAGTAAAAATAACTAATTAGTCTAATTACGAACGTAGTTAATTTAATAACTAGATATATTTTAAAGACATCCAACGCAAGTATAACTACCTAACTCAATAAATTGTTGAAATGTTATAGCACGGATGAATGAAAAAAAAAAGTTTGTAAGATCCAACTCTTTTAATCAATTTATTTGATCATTTAATGACTATTATTAAATAGAGTGATTTTAAAAGTATTCCAGCGAAAACTTCAGAATTGTTGAAACTATGTAAATATTCATCTAGAGTTTATTCACATCGGAAACAACACCCTAGCGCCTAGACTCTAAATTTTTACTCGGAGAGAATGTCCACCTATTTTAAATAATTCATCATAAATTAAATAAGAATGAAAAAAGTAGATTTAACTACCACAGCAATCTAGCCTAATAGCATCCGGTAAGATTTAGATCAACAATCATTTATTTTAAATCGCTTCGTTTTATAACTCAATTTATATTCAAATTACCATTCTACGTCAATGATTTCCTTCATTTGTTTATACGCTTTTAATAAAAATTAATACAATGTTTCTCAATTCTAAACTACAGGTTTTCCGTTATTAAATTCCAATATTAAAATGTTTATTTACGACGACACTACCAACGATGATATTATAAAATATTTGATTTATTTTTTTGAAAAGAAACGTTCATCTGAAATTAGTATTATTCCTGTTTTTATTATATATAAATCATTTTCGAAATATATTGAAAAATTTTATCGTAATACGTATATATACAATATTTATTTATTTAGAATATTTATTTTACAGTGCGGTTATTTTTGTGGATTAAAGCTACTCAGAATAGTTCATTCTATACAGTTAAAAAAATACAAAATACGTCTATACCGATATAGGTATATGCGTTTATATTTTTTTTAATATAGGTATATAGTCGGTCACAGCGTGACCTAAGTTTACTACGCCGCTGCTAAATGATAAAAGTGATATTCAAATGTCTTTGGTAGCCATTTTATCATGATCAGTGTGGACACCCTATTTTTGTTGTTATTTTTTCTGATACTAAATTATTCGTGAAGACATTATTGTCAACTGCATTTGCACAAATATTCAACTGAATCTTAAACAGGTCTTAATTAATTTATTAGCTCATTACATTTAGAATCCGCGCACTCATTGTAAAACTTGTTAATCTAGGACTCATTCCTTAATTGTATTTACTGATTTATGATTCTTTATTTTGTTCTGAATATTAGTTACAATCTATTTTATTATTAATTTATCATAAAAGCATATTTTTTAATTAAATCATATTCAAAATGTTCATAAAATATTTTTACCACGTACTCAAATGTTACTCTAGAATAATCTATAAGGGTTAATAACGACCTGTTGGTGGTAATTTTTTTTAAATAAAATACAAAATAAACTGTGTTTTTTTTATTATTGAATATTCGTGAATATACATAATATATATTTTTTAGATATATCTATTCTTTCTACTTTCGCTATTGCTTTTGTATTCAATAAAATCCACTTGTTTTTTCTATCAATATTTTAAATTTATATCTACAATTAATTGAATAATTTTATATAAGTACTTAGTATTTTTTTTTTCTCATTACAACTCTCTACAGTTCTATATAGTATTTCAGCACAGGTTCATCCCCGTTTTCTAACCATCACATAAAGTTCCAGATAAATATCATTAAAAATTATTTTTTTAAATTGTTTAGAACACCCTATTTGCGCAGCGGTACCTACCTCGGTGTGTTTTTTTAATAATCTTAATATCGCGATGCAACAGAAGTACGGAACGGATATCCATTAATCTTGACGACTCGCGATCAATCTAAATTGCGAGACCGAGTAAACATACCTTATTGCAATTTCTCGCTGAAATTATGATTTAACCTTCACCTATCCGTATCCTTCTAATTACGCGTGTCTACATATATTAATGAAACAAATAAATGGGCATTAATTAATAAACCCAACGTACTTACGTATTAAATAATACGTACGTACACTTGAATCATACGGTACGTACATCATTTTAACAAGACAGGCAAAAAAAAATAGTTTAAATTATAGACGTATGTGGAATTCTTTTTATAGGATGGCCAGGGCTTACGATCTGCATGAGCTGAGTGATCACTCTACATAATGCAACATTCAACAATTCCATAGTAAGAACATCCATACATTATCAAAACCAAAAACACAAACAAAGGCAAAAATAAAATGAAGTAGAAAGCAAATACATAGCAATAGCACAATACAAAAAGATTAATATAATGTTAAATAAAAAGCAATTATATAGCAATACCACAAGATTAAAAAAGCATAATTTAATAAAAATTACATAGCAGTTAGTTATCTAAGTCCATCAACAACCGACATGCCGTATGTCCATAATATATATTTTATGTATTATTAACATTAATAAATTTTAAGTATATGTATTATACATACATTTGTGTAGATTTCGATCTTCATGTTTTTTGTTATAAGTGTTTCATTGGTCCGCTTATTTAGAAATAGTATATTTAACGATACTTAACATATATTCATTCAAATAATACATTTTGGTGGTCTGTGTCAAATCACAATAAATGACATCAAAACATAATACCTACATAAATATATTGACGAACAGTGAGCTGTATTAAACTTAAATTGTATTTATTCGATTATTCATACACTCGTATATTAATGTCTTATAATATTTTGTGCATACAAACAAATCCGAATATCTTTACTAGGACATTCAAAATTATAGTCATAGTGTTGACGAAGCCTACGTTTAAATTATATTTCACTTACACCAAATTCGTAATTTCTCAATTCATAATTTTTAAAATATTGAAAATGTCGTATCGATAAAACGTACTTTCTGTTTAAAATTAATTATAATCGTAATTGACGATCAAAATGTTTTTTTTTTCGATTTATGTGGATAAAAAACTTCTTTTTTTTAACAATTGTAATTAAAGGCCTAAAAATATCTATAAATAACTTTATATACTTTCTGGTGATCTCTACCAATTCATGGTTTCGGTGAAAATTCGATTTCATCTCGATAAAAAATATATTTCAATAAATCAAAATAGTTACAGCAACTCTGCTGTAGAACAATGCCAATTCGTAGTAAGGCGTAGTGGATGAAGAATTAAACTTGAAATATCGCCTAATATGGAAACGCCCCCGAGTAATTATAGTCACAAATCGCTTCACCGCCCTTCGGATAACATCTGTGGGTCACGCCCTTTTTATAAAAACCCTCTCAATCATAAATATTGATAAATATCGCGATTAAATTTACATAGCAGAATGACTAAAGTTATGACTTCTTCAAATGTAATTTATTTTGTTATAATTTGTAAGAAATTCAAGAAACAACGAAACTAAATCATGCCTTCTTACGACTTCAGGGGGTATTTATATTTTACATATTAAACTAATGGTTCGGGTATCAGAAGTTTTAAATTTTACAAGAAAATTACCGTTAAATTGCTATTATAATAAAATATGCATTTAAATGAAATTATAAATCACTTCTTCCTAATGTAAAAAAAATATGAAAAATAAGAATTAGGTACATAAACACATAAAAATTACCTACAGCCCAATGTTCCCACAATGTTACATAATACGAGAACATAATTCAAATATATGAACCTAAATTATAACATGTTAAAAAATAAGTAAAAAACTTATTGCAATTTAAAATATGACAAAATAAATTTAAACATGGTACCTAAATATAAAAATAAATTAAAACTTATTAAATTAAAATTAAACCTACAAAAAATATTCTTTGGCATACTCTCTCACTCAAACGTACAATACATAAATAAAATAATAATAATAATACAATCCATAATAAACTTTAGAACAGCTATTTCTATATATTTACAATATACAATTAATCGAAGAAACAATCTTGAAATGTTCTACTGGAGCTCATTTATGAACGACTCAATATATCAATGTAATTTCAGATCATAAACGCTAATCTAACCAATTATATAAGCAATAAACAAGAGAAAAGTGAAATAAACAAAGTATGACAACTGCAATAAACAAAGTATGAAAATAGTAATAAAAGCAATAAATCAAGAGAAAAGTGAAATAAACAAAATATGAAACAGTAATAAAAGCAATACATCAAGAGAAAAGTGAAGTAAACAAGTATGAAAACAATTTTTAAATTAGTCTTTTAAAACAACACTCTCCCAAACATCGCATTCTTAATAATACTTGAATTCGCATTGAAAATAGCAATACTTAGCTCATTAGAGGACCTACTCGCTCGTAAAATTAAGAAGTTCCCTTGCGATCTCGTGTGGTGTCTCGGAATTGAGAGAGGATGCGACTGTCGTGTTGAATACTTAGAGATCCTGATGCTAATCTTTTCCAGTAGATATGGACAGTTGATATGCCAGAGATTAATTTTACTAGGAACATTATGTCGGAGTATTCTCTTCGAAGTTTTAATGGATGTAGGAGAGGTATTTGACGATTATATATCTAGCGAGGTAGGTAGTGTCCAAGAGGTTGTTACATATCATCCAAATTTATTCATATTATGTGTATGTATCAAGCAATCAAATGCTTATTTTTGTCCAATTGTGAAATGAAATATCATATTCAATAATGTACCTTTTTCTTCTCCTTATGAAAATTATTACATGCATATCAACCGCAACACTCGTCCTTATAATTGCAATGTTTGTGTTACTCTATATCAATATTTTTTATCAATTTATTTTGTTCATTTGTTCGCCATTTGCACTGTACACGCCTAATCGCTGTGCAATTCGCTTTGCATTGATAATTTAGAATTTAGATTGCATTTAAAATAAGTATATATTGTTGTATGCATTTTACCTAGTTATCATTAGTATTATAATAGTACCATAATCTTAAAAATATATAAAAGTATCATAATCATAAGTAAGGTAGTATCATATTCATAAAAAAGAAACAATAAAAAAATAATTATAATTTAAAAATCATAAAAAGAAAGAATAAACATTTTTAATCATAATTTTAAAATCATTAAAAAGAAACAAACATTTTTTAATTATGAGCTGTAATTATGATTTTACTACCTGTAATCCGTCAAAAATGACGGTACTGTTACATGTCGGTTCCTAAAGAATAAGTATCTATCTATTTATTTTTAAAAAAATGCAAAGAAAAATTAAAATTAAAAAATAAAAAAAGAAGAAAAGATAATGAAGTTACGGACGTTACGACGGACGGACGAATGGGCAGAGAACGAAATTATTAAAATTGGGATATCTTTCTCCTTACTCTTTAAAAAGTATTAGAAAAAATCAATAAAATCTTAATCAAAATCAAAGTCTTACACACAAGAACTAGTATCAAAAGGGTTGAAACTTGTACTCGTACAAATGTGAATTGCGCTGCCGACCTGAATATTGGGATTAAATGCGAGAATGTGCGAAGCCTACGTATGTTTTACTGCTGTAAGACCTATTCCTAATTAAATATATAACTGAAGGTTTATTTCAACAACTTTGTAGGCAGAAATACAATGACAATAAACTGGTTCAAGGTATTTGAAAACGAAATCAAACCAAATCTTATTCCGCGATGTTGCAATACGCGTGGTATTTTAATTTAATGCTTAGAACTCTTGGCGTTAGATAGTTATACAAACAAATAATCGAACATTTCTCTCGGTAAATTATTTATAATTATAATTAGGCACAAACAAATGGCCAACATATTATTTTTCACAACTTCAGAATTACGCATGTCTATAAAATAATTCTAAGAATGACACATATTTAGTTTTTTCAAAAGTCAATTATTTTCTTAATAGCAGTACCTATTGCGTAGTATATTTTCATTATTCATCACAAAAATGAAAGTATATTTTGGAGTGTTATTCCGCGTAATAGATAAAAATAGATAAATAGATAAAAGATAAAAATCACAGCGGTCATACATACATATGTTCTCATGTGCAAGCCCTCCTTAATATTGTAAGTAAACTATCATTTTGGTTTATATGGCGTAATTTTTTTTATTTATTATTATTATTTTTATTTTTTTTAAATAGAGATGCGAACACGGAATACGTGTCGCATCAATATTCTTACTATTTTCAAACTAAGCTAAACGCTTGTGCTATGAAAATAGGACTAACTTGCTAGTCTGGTGTGAGGTTCGAACCCGCAATCTTTGGATCACGAGGCGAGTGTCCTAACCACAGGACCAACAAGCTACTCTAATAGTAATATATTTATATGGCACAATTAAGTGCCAGAACTCAGGGAATGGGAAACATGGACTCACCGTATTCCACCGTTCGTGGACTGTATTGATATTACAGGAATTACCTACTTCATCAAAGGTGTATAGAAGAATATACACTACAGAATATATCGTCTCTTTATAGGTAAAACTCACTAACCGCAGTATTGGCCAAAATGAGTTATGAATACAAACACTCATTTTTTCTATCCCTTTTCCAATCAAAAAACAATTAGTGAATATTCCGTGTTCTTTTTTTTGTGTATACTTTTTTCCTTTTCCGTGTATATTTATAGTTATTCAGTGGTAAAATTAATAATTTTACATTTCCATTATCTCAAAACTACTACTAAAGTTATTATAAAATAAAATAAAATAAAATAAAGATAAATAAAATAAAATAAAGATAAGATAAAATATTATATTAACACAACACAAAACTAATATCATATATTTATTTATTCTACATTACACATATAATAGTGATGGATATAGAAGTATCCTTGTAGCTGAAATTTTCGCATTTTATTGATTTGAATGTAAGTATTTAAATTTATCTTGTGTTATCTTGTTCCAATGTATTTAGATGCGGACTGAAAATATTACATGTGTACAAAAATATCTATGACGTGCAGTGCCATATAGTTTCATTTTCATTGAAAAATCTTAATTTATGTTTAGTAAGAAATCATTATGAAACTAATTTTCGTTGTGTTTCGCATTCATATTCAGTAAAGACATTCATCCAAAACTAACAATTAATTTGTATTCTATCAAATGGCGACGATTTATCACAGTATTTTTAATTATAATTGGTTGTAACATGGACATCATCAATTAAGCATATTAATAATTTGTGCCATCGAGAGAAATAATTAAATGCGTACGTGCAGTTTTATTACAAACGCTTGTAATGGAGACCTCTCGTTACTTGGGGTCAACTTGTCAAGAACGATTAATGCGTTTTATTCACAATTTAAATTACCTTATAAGAAAATTATTTTCCTGTAAATATCCAACCTTTTGTGAATCCGTCGGAATCTTGCGACTTGCTAAAATCTGAGCCCTGCTGCTCCGTAATATGGCGTTCATAACAGGAATGTGAATCAGAAAAATATATATTAATTATAAACTTGAAGACCCTATTTATATTACGTCCGTAAAATATGTCTTGTAATCTTTACTTGTTGCTTTTAATTTATATTTGATTAGATGATAAATCTCCACGTCACCTTGGATCGCTGATTAAACTTTAAGTATTTTCCATGACTTCTGGTAATATCATTTGTAGTGTATAAACTTTTCTGCAATATTTCGTGGTTTAGGCACTTATTAAAATGGAAAATATATATTTTTTTTTTTCAATGTTTATTTAGTTCCACATTGCGTGTTACCCTAATACATAAGTTTACAATTATTTTACATTAAAAACATATCATATTATATACATAAAAACAGTCACTTATAGTTTGTCAAAACAAACTTTTTGGACTATAATTTAAATTCCTTTATTTTGACTATTTATATTTTGTTATTTTTGGTAGGCAAAATTTTGTAAAAAATACATTATATTTTATTTTCTGATTTACTGACTAACTTTAGTTCATTCAACATTTTTAGGCAATGAGATGTGATCGTGAAATACTTGTCGCATCAATATTCATAATATTTTCAAACTAAGCTAAACGCTTGTGCTATGGAAATAGGACTTGCTGGTGACTTAGAATGGGGTTCAAGCCACTAACGAATTACTAGGCGAGAGTCATAACCACTATAATTGCTAATATGCATTGCTTTGTTTTGTACTATCTATAGTTTCATTAGCGTTCCTTCGATGCTTGTGAAAAATTTGCTAGAACAATAATAAATATGCAGAAGAATCATATATAGTATTGTATTGTATTTTTGGTTAAAGAGATTCTAATACTTTCATCTTTTCACAATATATTCAGCATTTTTTGTTTTTAATCTATTATTACACCTTGGTATTTTATATTGTATACTTTTCTTTGTATCTCATATTTTATTGTAACTTTATATGTGGTTTTATTTTTTTTTACTTTCAAAGTATGGACATTTCAATGAATGCTGAAATGTTCAATTCCTCACGCCTTACACACACGAGTACATTTACCTAGGAGTTTACATTAAACGAAGGATGTTAAGGGAATAGTTGTTGGAGATAATTCATATATCATTATAAGATAATTATTTACATCTATTAGCGGAAGATTTTCAACATCTTCTGCTTTAGGTAATCCTGTACTATGGCACATACCATTCCATAACGTTTGAAATTATTTCTCCGTTCATTTCTTGCAGCATATATTGCTTTGATCCATACTTTATTTAGTAAATCGTAAGTTTTTACAAAAACGGGTTGTGTAATTGGTGGAAAATTCCAAATTCGATGGTTTAAACGAAAGATTTGTATAACCCAAGTTGATACAACCGGCCCGTAGATGTTGTAATAGATAAATAATTTTCGGCAATATAGAATTTTCTAGCGCTTTCCAAAAACTGGTTTATGGTTTGTACATGTTTCATTATAGTGAAATTTAAATAATCTTACGGCCATGGATAGTTGAGTACGTGTCGTGTAACGCGATAGTATTAAAAAAATATATAAACGTCGACCTAATTAAAAAAAATATTATGTTAAATATACCATTTCATGAAAAGGACTACAAATGTCTGTAGAATGGTCTCATTAGGAAGATTTTCGGATTTAGAACATTATACGACTTTCAAAAATCTAATAATATGTGCATGTTCTTACGATTGAATCGGTGAACGTTGCATTTTGTAGAGCGATCATTTAAGCCAGCTCACAAAGGTTATAAGCCCTGGGCCATCGTATATAGCTTCGTCTCTTTGAGACTTCTATAATTTATCCAAATTTTAAAAAAATAGTTTGTATCGTGTTTAACAAAATTTTCGCCTATAAAATATCTCAACTCAAGCGCGCTAAAATGATCTGCAAATGATTATATTATTTATTACACGCGATTTTCCGCATTCCTCCTATCGGAAACGAAGGAATCCAAAGAAACAATCCGATCAATCAAAAATACAATTATTGCTATACTAACAAATTGTATTTGTCGAACAACAGTTAGGTCAATACAATTGAACCAACACATCGATATCCCTAATGGATTGCGCCATTAGCGAGGAGAACATAATCCATACGTCAGTAAGTATGTGCGGGCAATGTTCACTTGGACAATGCCGTACGCTTTCCGGATTCATATGTTGTGGTCATTTATGTTTAGATATGGCATCGATTGTGCCCAGTTGCACGTGCCAAGTCAAAGATCACGTGGGAACGGTTCGGCTTTAGTGGAGATCGAGTGGGAGGAGCCGACAGCATAATGGATTGAAATACCGCTGCAACACACACGCGGAAGTGCGCTATATACACATTGTAGTCCTGCATCTCAAGCCGCATTCATTATTATTACGATTTTAAGTAACCGTTAAATCAATATAATTACAATTGAATCAAAAATTAATATCTCTGCTGGAGCAAGCGATGTCGCCCTTCTAGAATGAAAAATCAAACGCCGCAGATAATTTCTTCCTGTGTGCTTAAAGTTTATGAGTTAATTAATAAACATAAACTATTCATTAAGAGTGTATAGAAATTTAGCACCGTAGATAAGATCTTTTAGATATCTACCACTTTCATAATATCATAAACAAAACATATGCCATGTTGAAATTTATAACAAGACTTACTCACGGCATTAAATATTGATGAGATGATCCGAGAAGAAGACACTAAGAATAATAGCAGGCAAGAGGCTGAGGGATTGCGAGAGGAATACCAGAATAAAAGAGATATTTGAGACTAAGGACATGATAAGGAGTCGACAGCGAAGGAGAAACTGGTAAGACCTCCCAAAAAATGGAAGGATAACTGAGGATCCACCTCACAAGAGGCGCTGTCCTCTGAAGAACAGACCACATAGGTCTATTAAAAGTAAGAAGATTAAAAAATTTCAGCCTAAATATTATCTTTATATCACTAATATGTGTAAGTATCTTGGAATACCTTACCTTATTATACAACTAACTGTTGATTCTCTTTCTTTATCTGACATCAATTTGCACGTCGAACCGCGTACCAGAAACCCTGAGTTCTTTAGAATAAGTCAACATCTTAATGTTGGTTATTTTTCTTTCATCACAATAATGTGTCGTACATACAATATGTATTATGCTGACCCTAACATTGATGCTGATATTCTTGCAGATACCCTATCATCATTGAAAAAGCGCTCTCACGCAACATCAATTTTCTTAACAGTAACCTGAACCCATAGAACAAATAAAATCAACTATTTATTTACATATTCTTACATGATCACACTACACTGATACACACCAAATATATATGCATGTTGCTAGAGCAGGCCGAAGATACTTATAATTAATTAAGATAGTGGTCTGAATTTTAAATAACAATGTATTGTTTTTCATGTAGTTTGTACCCAGTGTTCTGTTGGTGTCTCATTAAAAAAAATGTTCAGTAAATCAGTCGTTCTGCTCGTCATACAAAAATGGATAAGCTTTACACTTGGCCCACCTCCGTGGCGGTGGGCAGGGAAGTGAGCACGAATATGGGCAACGCGAGTATGTAAACACGTCACTCGCGCTGACATGCTCCTACCGTTACTGCCGTTGTGCGGAAGTCACAGGACCGACAGCGCGAGCTTTGACAACTGTCAATATACAGATATTAGACAGATTTTTAGAAATTTTCTTGTGTAGCTTTGCTTACTTTCACTATTTGTTTATAACGATTAGAACGTTTTCGATGCTAACGCGTCATTTTTAGTACTATTACTAAACTAAGGACGGCGTGAGGAGTGGAGTGAAGATTAGAGTCCGGTGGGTATGTAGGCGTGGTTATTAAACGCAGAAGAGGAGACGTAATAGATGTAGTTTGAATATTGATTACACTTTTGTTACTATTATACTTTAACGATTAAAAGTAATAAAAATGTAATCAATATTCAAACTCCATCTATTACGTCCCCTCTTCTGCGACTAATGGACATGTTTACATACCCACCGGACTTCTTAATCTCCATCCCACTCCTCACGCCGTCCTTTAGCCTTAAGTTTAGTATTAGTAACATCACTGAAGATGATGCGTTAGCATTGAAAACGTTCTAATCGTTATAAAAAAATAGTGAAAGAAAAAAAATTATCATTTTTTAATATATTTTATATATTAAATAACTCGAAAGGCAATCAATTCAGAGTCTACGCTAATTTTAGGCAATGTATTTAATGATTATACTTTAATATTAATATATTTCATACAAATTTCATAGGTCAAATGCGAAGTAAGTATAAAGCGGCAATGTAAGAACTCACCGCCTTCGACGCTACCACGCAAATATTTTGGGAAGTAAATACAACAGCGAAAGGGACAGTGGGAATGGCTAAGTGCATTGCCCGCATTACAATTGTACAATTGTGACGTTAAAAATCGACTATAAATGATAGAAAACGACAGCTCGCTCCGCTCTCTTTGAGCACGACGTAATTTTTCTGAAATGTGTATCATATCATCCTTGCATACAATATTTATCTGGTATGAAAAAATATTCACATTGCGCACTATCCGAATCCCTAGCCTAGAAGCGACGGGAACCTTTTCCTAAACACTCGAATAATCTAGGAGGTTCGATAATCCAGCTTTTGGGTATAAATAGAGCGGATCTAGGCCGCCGCGGAGACTCTTGTTTTGACAGATCGTTCAGTGCTAAGTCGTGGACAACGGCCAGGTGTGCCTAGTCATGAATTGCGAAGCGACAGATATCGAATGGAATAATCGGGCGAGTACTTGCCTAAATGGCGAAATAAATAAGTGCTACTTCTACGTGCAAGAATTGAATGTTCTGCAAGTGATAAATATGGTGTTACCCAGCGATAATAAAGGGTTCAAATACTTATAATATATTACGAAACAATGTGATTTAAAGAAAAGCATTAAGTTTAATTCGTGTAAAATAATGTTGTTCATTTAATAATTAATTAATAAATGGCTAATTCATTTCCAGTGTTTTCATTTGCCTCCCGCAGCCATGACCATGGGACAATATATTCAATAAAATAAAATATGAATAAATTTCTTTCGATTAACAGGCGGAAGTCTTAACATTCAATGCTGTATATCTTTTACAAATATCTTATGTTCAGTTCTATAATAATTAGGTAAGCTTATTACAACCACATTAACAGGAGAAACTTGAGACAGTCTATTGTAAAAATAGCAAGCCGTTAGGATACTCACATAGAATGTGAAAATTAAACACATGAGAAATGTACAAAATATCTAAAAATATTTATTTTCCATCAACAAATTTTATTGAAGCACCCACTAAATAAATATATTCTACATTAAAATTGAAAAGGAAACAAATGTAAATCCCTGTGAATACCTACATTTCTATTACCAACGTTAAATATTGTAACATCGTGTTTTCCTCGAACGAGTGCATACTTCCGCCTTGTAAATTCTTCATATTTCGCTGTTGAATGTTCGTATAATTTGATTTATCGATATTTCAAGAGGCGCATAAGTTGTTGCTAGTATGCAGGAGAATATCGATGTCACGTTCAGCCTGAAATCAATATTCAGACCGAAGTCAATGATAATACATATTACTGTTTTCTAAATTTCATTATTCTTTTTTATCTCTTACATACATGCGTTTCGCTGGTTTTTTTTTTGTAAAAAATGGTGCGTTTAATTAATAATCCTTAATAATACTTTTTAATCTATACTCCGGGACAATATTTAAGGAAGCCCTAGATGACACTCTTCTAGGAATATTGGTAAATGGAAAACCATTAAATAATATAAGATTTGCGCATGATACAGTACTATTTGCAGTCAATGCCCAAGACCTTCAAACACTAGTAAAATACGCGAATGAAGCAAGTAAAAAGTGTGGCCTGAAGATGAACACTCGCAAAACAAAATTGTTAATAGCATCAAAAAGATCACTTCCAACGCCAAAAGTAACCATAAAAAACGAACTAATAGGAATAGTCACGCAATACGAGTACTTAGGTGCATGGGTGAATGGGAACTGGGATCCATCTCTAGAAGTAAAATAAGCGAATAGAGATGGTAAGAAGTAGTTTCTCAGAATGCGACCGTTATTTTCTAATCGTGACCTAAACCTAAATATAACACCGAACCATACGCATAGAATGCGTATGGTTCGGTGTTATATTTTTACCGTTCCCTTATATGGGGTGGAGACATAGACACTTAACCATGAAGTAATCCGCAATGTCGAGGTCTTTGAAATGTGGATCTATGGACAAATTGAAAGTTTCCTGTGTGGATACAGTGACGAATGATGAAATCCTCCGGCGTATGGAAAAAGAGAAGTGCTGCGAACTATCGAGATAAGAAATCTTGAATATCTCGGACATATTATGAGAGGGCCAAAATATAGTAATACCAAAATATGGACCTCCTATAGCTTTCTACCAACTATTTCTGGAAGGAGGGCAGGATTGGCTACCGTTTGGAAAAAAATCATGCAGTTAGGGAGCCTGGAACTAACTTCAATGTATTCCAATCTACTGCCAATAAGACTGTTAAGCTCAAGGACCTCGATGACATTTGTGAATTTATGTTAGATGAGCACAGCTGCTTTTAAAAGGCATTATCAAGTAAAGCAGAACAAAAAAATCAATTTTGCGGAATAACGTTGTTTGTGAAAATTTCATATACAACGTTTTTCCACTGATTCAGCATGTTTTTTTACAATAGATTCAAATTTAATTGACTTATCCCCCTATTTTATATTGAGATTAGTTAAGAATTATATTTTTGTTATATTTAAAATATAAAATGTAATAAATTGTAACTGGTTTCGTTTTTTCAATTTTTCTCGGAATGAGAGTATTGTTGGATACAACGTTATTCCGGGCAAGGGCTCAATTATTGTTTTTTTTCAAGATTGATTAATTATATGGCTGTAAGAAAACCAATAAATGAAAATAAAATTTTAAAAAAAATAGCCTAAACCAACTCATCATCCAAGGAACAATTTCAGTTCTTTAAAAATCGTAATTTCTGATATTTGGGTAATTTTTATAAGTCAGTGCATTAATGAATCTATATAAAAGCGTCCGATAAGATGAGTCATGTGTCTGGATTTTTTTTTAGATTTTGTAAATAAAATTATGAAATAAAATAATATAACATCTTTACCACGCTGCTTAATGTATACTTTTAATTAAGATTATATTATTTTAATAATAACTGTATACTGGGATACACCCAGTACGAGCTTTGTCTAGTGAGGTGAGTGAATATACGTCATATATGCACCATAAAAAAATATACAACGAAAGTAGGAAATAAATTTAAATTTCATACATTTCTACGAGAGCTACAATGATTTATCTTAAAAATTACATTATTGCACCGAAATTTAGTAATCTACTTGATATCCGTGTTTTGAAAAAAATATAATTCAAATTATGTATGTACCCAAATTAAACCACATTCATAATAATTTTTCTGTAGATTAGAAAGAAGTGAAATCTCTGTAAATTAATAAATTAATATTTTAAGTTTAATTAATTATATTCTTAGTTTTAAAGCTTTTCATAATCAATCAAGTTAGGATGCCTTTCAGATTAACATACTAAGAAATAATACATCAGATTAATAAAAGTGTGGTTTTAATATTCATGTTCAAAAAGGTACAAAAGTTCAAACTACTGTAAAAAAATGAGTTGAGTAATAGGATTTACTTTTTAACACTAAATAGATGCCTTACCGCTAGTTCAAAAAGCACATCAAATAAATTTAATAAGAAAATGAAAATTTCTAAGGATTATCAAATGAAACATAAATTTATTGTATATTGCCAACATTTCGGAAAAAATGAATAAATAAAACTTCTTGAAAAATGTATAAAATGCCCAGTTCACCTTCTAAACCTTGTAAACATCCTTGCCTTGTAATCCTGTAAACGTCTCAAATGAAACATTTTATAAATAAATAAATATATCATACCTGCAACTTGTAATTTACTGGACGATGTATTTGTGAAGTGGAGCCATAATTTATTCGATAGTTTGACATGTGTTTTAAATATCTCCAGCGGTGCTATTAATATTCGGAATTAGACGTGGGCGGGGTGGAAATGGAAATCCATTCCTGGTACTATTAATGAACACGAAAGCCAACGAATAGTATTACTTTTTAACATCCATTATGTATAAATCTGTATTTGAATCTTACACTGGCACACCTTTTGAAAGGTAGTAACACCTGTTTGACTCTAATGTAATTTAATTACATTCTTAACGCGACAACTAGACAGACTTCAATAAATATTACACATGTTTATGACTAGAAATTTCCCAATAAATGCTATCCAAAATAAGTGCATCTAAAATGTTATCTTTTATTAAATTAATTAAACCTTTAGACATCATAGATTAACTAATGCACCATATCGCTGCGTAGGTTTTATATATCCTTCTTAAAGAAGAGAGTTCATAAAAGCAGTATTCTAGAAATAATAAATTAAAAAATCTTAATTAGTTATTTAACAATAGCAAAATAATTAACATTTTTTGATGTGACAAATGACTGCATACATATTTTGTTTATTTTTATTATGTTTATTTGCCAACGCCACATTTCTGAAAGAAAAGTGTTTCTATTTAAAAAAAAAATGTTTTTGCATTCGAAATGAATGTTGTATTTTTTTTCGATAAATAATTAAAATTGGAATCATCAAAAAATTATAAAATATTTATACACAATTTATTTCTATTACTAGAGCTGAAAACTTTTTTGCCCTTCATGCATATTTTAACGCTAATGATTTATTTTATTAATCACTGTTTTTTAAATACATGCATTAATTCATTAATACAATTTTTATAAATTATTGACTCGTAACAAGTATCTACTTATCAAGGACATGTAGTGGAAACATCGCAGCATGACTTTTACATAACCAATTATTTGGAAAAAAAAACGGAATACAACATATATTTCGTAATATTTCTATCACAATTGTTATATTTTTATATATCATAAAAATCTGTAGCATAAATATTTGATTTCTATTTTTTTTTTTCAAAATATACGTTTATAAAAAAGTCATGCTTCAATGTTCCCACTGCCTGCTACTTATAAACCGTGATGTCGATCAGCAATATTCTAAATTCTAAATCATTTTGACAAATTCTAAAACTGTTTTGATTTTATTATTTTAAAATGATCAATTGGCATATATACCTATACAACTTTTTCATTTTCTTACAATATGTCGTTGCAGATACATACGTGTTTTGGTATTTTTTAAAGGACTACGATGCATCTTTCTTATTCACTTCATATTCGTATATGTATTGTGTGAAATGACATCTATGAAAACAAAATCATTGTTTTTTTTTAACTGTAAATTTCAAGATGCCTGTAATAAAAAATATATTAAATAAACAAAGAAAAAATCGTTAATGAATAGATGAATTGGTGGAAGTCATGATGATAGTTATATGAGGATATAATGAGACTATCCTCATACGACATAATGTCGTATGTATATGCGAGTGCGTCTGCAACTAAGAAGATTGTATTTAAAATGAAGCGGCTGAGGTATGTTACTTTGACTATATGCAATGACTATAAGCAAATATGGCTATGCCTAGTTACAAGTTTAAAAAATAGCCTCAACTACCCAAGCTGACAGAATTATCTTTTAATTAAATTTATTTTTTAATATTTATTTATTTATATTCTTGACACATATAAGCAGAGTAATTACAAATATAATAAAAAAAAATGGCAAGTCCGCAAGCAGCAAATGCATTCTGGTAGAAGAAGATATCAAACAATATACACTTACTACTTAATAACTATTAATAGCAAATTTGACTAAGATAAATTATACTATACACTTAATACTTAATAATGATAAATAATAAATTTGACTAAGTTAAATTATAGGAGTGTCACAGAGTCGAAGCTATTGTATGGGAAAGGTGTATGTCGTGGAAGTCTTTTTAGAATGGCCCAGGGTTTATGACTTGTAAGAGCTGGCTTAAGTATGCTTAAGCTTATTTATTTAGCTTATTAATTAAGCTTAAGCTCATACAGGCCATAAGCCCTGGGTCACCCTATAAAGACTTTCATACCCTTTTCCCAAATAAATAGCTTCGTCTGTGTGAGATTCTATTATTCTATAATTATCTTAATTAACAATTATCCTTCTGTGGACAAAATCAAGTAATTGTGATCTCAGAACATATATAATAATATTGTTAAATAAATTTACCGCTTAATTTTTAATTACAGATAGGCATATCAAATTTTTAAACAACTTAGATTTATTAGAAGATTACTTTGTGATCGGTTTTATTATCATTTGTATTCGAGTGTCAACAAATTATTATATTATAATTACAGACGTATCTGGGAGATCATATTTTTTTTATTTCGTTATCTAACATCAAATTCAATTTAAGTTGAACTTCTGTCGCGCGTAAATGCGTAAATTTTTTTTATTCACTGTCTGTGTGTCTAAAATAAATAAAATTCTTACGATTTTGTAAACGAATGGCTTTTTTTCTTTGTCATTACGAATCCTGTTATATGAAATACCGAAAGCTCGCAATTATCCACGGATAATTCGAAAGCTCGATTTTATCTCGGCGATCCGATAATGGAAAATCCTCGCTAAAGGCCTGAAAATGTTGAATCATTCTCCGTTGACTTAACAGTCGGGATCAGCTAGTTCACAGGTCTCCGGGCCCACATTCAACGAGCGGGCCGCTTGACCCGCGGACCAGCCCGCCCTTCCACAATCTTTAGCAATCTGCAACTTTGATATCGCCGTCGCGGCAAATTAACGTCACATTCTCAGATTGAAAATCATCGCGTGCGGCCGAGGGCGCAAGAGCTCAAATTAACGATGCGTCCGTTTTTACATCGGTCGTTTTGGAAGTGACGGGGATGGCCGCGAGTCGTGACTCCTCCTTCATTGTTACCAGCGTGAATAATTGAATTTTAATACCCGGGTAACACTGAGGCATATCAATTTTGCAATAGCGAATGAGTTGCGAGCGCTAAAGCGAATCGAAACCCTTCCTTTAATTTTACATCATCGCGCAAAAATAAGTTTCCGTTTCAAACTCTATATTCGCACTATCCAGTGTATTAAAATTTTCACTAATCGCACATTAAATATTTGTTTATTATTCGATGAATTTTTTTTCGTTAACAGTTTTATTACAGCCATTACATCAGTGATATAATAATTAGAGAAGGCGTTTGACTAGTTACAAGAAACTTATTTTATTGGAGTATCGACTGCGCTGAATTGTTCACAGCGATATATTTTAATACCCCTATTCGTTCGTCGTAAAACTAATGCCGCTATGAATTCACCTATAAACCATGCCATAAATCAATATATATATATATATATAAAGAAACCCGTGTTTCCCTATCCGCCAGTTTTCTCCACAACCAGCTACAACCACCCACCGGTGGTTATGGTGGTGGATAGCCCTTAGTGTCACATCGAAAATATGCGAGTTTGGTGGGGGTGGCTCTGCGTGGGTGGGAGTGGGTGACGAAAATGTGCTTTCTAACACATTGTTTTGTTGAAAGGCCGCAAATGCTTCAGATTGTTTCAAAATAGGCGCGCCGACTGTGTCGGTGAGTCTAGAAGGTTCCGGAAAAACCTGCTCTAGAAAGTTCTGGAAGGAAAATGTTCTAGAAAATTCCCGAAAGATCTATAAGATTCTAAACTGAATGGCGAAATGTGTCGGTGTGTCTAGAAGTGTGTGTGTGTGTCTGTACTGTGTCTTCAATAAATTTCTTGAAAGTTCCGGAGGGAGAATGTTCTAGAAGGTTCGCGAAAGTTCTAAGACGATCCAAACAGTGTACTAAAAATCTACGCGTGCGTAGCCCGCGGGCACAGCTAGTAGTTTTATAAATTGTGAAAGTAATCTAGATATGTCGTACCTTTAATAAAAATACTTAGCTTAATTAGTTATGTTCTCACCAAGTCCTCTCCACACACCCTACACATACCGAAACTCATCTTAACACATTGAAGCATGACTTTTATGTAAATATATATTTTGGAAAAAATTAAATAAAACAAACACATCTCGCAATATTTCTATCGCTATCATCACATTATTCACATTTTAATATATCATAATATTCTGTTGCATAAATATTTAATTTCGATGATATTACATAAAATATATATATATGTGACGTGTGCACGTGCCTGGAAGACAGTATGGGAAATGTCAAATGATACTACTAATGATCAAAATATTTTGAAAATATTTTTATGACAGGGACTGGAGGTTAAATTTCGTTGGATAAATAATTATAGTATTTTGGTTATTTTTACATGGTTTTATACAGTTCTAATGAATGCAAATTATCCAATTAAAGAAAACATTAACCTTCATGAAAAATACCCAATTATTATCAAAAGTATGATTCATTCATTTCTGAAATATATGAATTTTTTAAAAGAGATGCGAACAAGGAATTCACGTCGCTATGAATTATGAGAACACCAGAAAGTTAATCCTATTAAGGATTAACTTTCTGGTGTCCTGGAAATGTGGGCTAGAACCACCGACCACCAGATCACCAGGCGAGCGTCGCGTCATGACGGTTACACCAACAATCTACTCCGTATTATTCATAATTCAAATATCTCAAATGCTGATCATTTAATTAGGTGAAAAACAATAACTTTATTACCTATACGCGAGTTTAATAATATTTTTATATGTTGCTACTTAACTTATATCGACAGGTGAACATTGAAGTAAATTTTTTTCAGGTTTTTAGATCATTTAATGATCATCATGGATAATCTGTACTAAGTTAAGTCAATCATCATTGTCTTTTGAAATTTGATAATCTGAATTTTGTTAAAGAAATATAATAATTGTATGTTTTGGATTACTTTTTATAATCATACTGATGAAGAAATAATATTTTCAGAAGTCGGTGGATTTTCATAAATAAATTTAAGTAGTTAGAAATGAAGTTATTAAAAATGACTAACCGCATATTTTTGCGGTAAATATTTAAAAAAAAAACATTTAAATTGCCTTATTATATAACTAGAAATGCAAATTGCATCGTAAAGCATTTCAAATTGTGAGTAATAATTTTAATTATGTACATTAATGAACCTTCTTACAAATTATGTACAATGAAAAACGACCAATGATATATTAATCAATTATTCCCGTAAATAACGCGAACGAAGCTGGCTATATTTGTCTTATAATCATTTAATTTCGGATTGTAATTTCCTGCATTTGATTAGCCATGATTCGGTCGTGTGAGCGTTCTGTTGGAGAGATATGACTTCCTCTAAGAGCGAAGGGATTTTTCTCGAGCTCGAACGGATGCTGAGATCATACACATTTATTTATTATGAATAGCAACTCTATTCAGCGATCTCCTTTCTAAATATTTTGTAGGAAGTATGAAATTATTATTAATGCCTCGGTAAACAAGTTTGTTATATATCTCACGTAACAACTTAATACACTGCAGTTTTGTGCACATACAAAATTACTCTTCATTTTAACATTTTTTTTTATGAAAATTACTATGATAATTTCTATAGATGCCTTATTATAAGTTCAAGTTCAGTGAGACCGCAATAACCTTATTTAATTTAACATTCTCAAATCAAGTACTATTTACTACCTTAATAAATATGAAATATAATTCTAATATAAAATCAATGTAACTGTGTATATATTATATATATATATAATATATCTATATATATATATATATATATATATATACAGACTGTTAATAACTGGAAACAAGTACATATATAAATAAAAAATTAACACATGCTTCTATACGTTTTCCTTGCATACATTCGTAATCGATTTTTTAATATCACCCATATAGAATTCCAAATATTAACACTCTTTCAATCCGTGGCATAATAAATTATGTTGAAATTATGTTTTGTCGAATCGTTTTTATCTAAACCAAAGTTATCCTGAGGTATTAGATCTAAATTCAACATAACCTAATTTATTGAATTTGACACTTTGCTCCGACGCCTAATTTTGCAGTTGAATCTGCCGACTAAAATTAATAAATTTGAAATTGGAACATTTTTTCATACTAATATTGTTGAATCTTGAAGCTTCGTAGGCATATAATGTTCAATAATAATTATTAATTATTAATTTTAATCGAAATAATTACCAAAATCACTTTACGGAAATGTTGAATGTTTCAAATTTCTAGCAAGTTGGGAAGTTGGTGAAAAATCAATAACAATATTCCACCACAGCAAACAAACAGACAAAGTTAATTAAATAAAACACAACATTTAGGAGAAAGAAACAAAACCGAATGTAATTTTTTAAAAATTCAGGCGATATTTTAAAGAAAATAAAACATGTTACTATAATACATAGGTATATATAATAATATTATTATTTTATTTGATTTCATGTTTACTAGCGAGAAAATATTTTTAAAGAACATTTATCGCACTCACATCGTATTTAATGTGTAAATTCATTTCAATCGATATGATCCGTACGCAGGAAATGCTAAACATTAGATTTAGGTAGTGTAAAATACGAGTACACCTACTGGAAATTAATTTGAAATCTTGCTAAGATATTTTTTACACATTTTTAAGGTCGTATTACTTTGCAAAAATAAATTTTAAGAATATATTACAAAGAGCACTTTAAATATTTAATGTCTGGTTTTGAGGTACAGATTTATTTCGAAATTAATTCTTCTTGACATTATAGTCTGACAGGGATATATTTTCTGTCAGGATTTCTTTCCAGGTAAGTAATCATGGATACCTGCGAACTCACTTTTATCCTAGGTATCGTGAAGTAAGTTGTTATTGCAATGTCGACCCAAAGTTATTAATCAACTACACGGTGTTCAGGGTACATCTTTCCCAGCAGTGCTCTACACATAGAATTAATTAAAAGCGTAAAATATTGCAGCAATGAACATTACAGGTAAACGGTGTTTGACAATTCTCGGACATAATTCATGCAATAAATGTCGGATGTGACAAAATAGACGACTTTCATCGTAGCCAATGTCCTGTGCACGCAAAACAGGACTATTTCCTCCTTTCACACGGTGGTCTTTATGAGTATCAAATACTGAGCTCCCAAAAAAATAGTGAATCTTTTTTCTTAACGCTTCAACAGACCAAGACGCCCAATTAGTGAAATCGTTACATCACAAAAACACCCAAGCTTGAGTAAATCCCATAGATGTATTGTGACCTCACCGGGAATCGAACCCGCAATTCTCTGCGTGAGAAGCCAGTGTTAAGCCCACTAGGCTACGAAGGTTTTTCACTTATCAAACATAATAATTTCGTTGTCTATCCGTCCATCCGTCCATCCGTCGTCCGTAATTTCGTTCGAATTCACGGCCATAAAAACGAAATAAAACGGCTGGAGTCGGGTCTTGAACCTCGGGCCAGCAAACCCGAAGGCGGCAACGATAGCAATATCGCTATCGCCAAGCCTGCATTTCCCGTCAAAGTACAGTACATATAGGACTAAGCAAACACCCGAACCATTTCATGTTCCGCCCAATTGCCAGGGTTTAGCTGCTGGCAGGGGAAATATAAAAAAATGTTCAAATATTTTGATATAAGTCATTATTTCTGATTCATGCGCTATTAATAAGTAAATACTTGTTATTTAGGAACCGGCATGTAAAAGTACCGTCATTTTTGACGGGTTACAGCTAGTTTATTACATAAATTTAGAAGATATTAATTGGTCTAGTGTTTAATCCACGAGCCTTAAAAACATAAAAACAATTTTACGAGTGTAAAGCAAATCAATGCAATTGCCAACGAATTTTTAATAAAATTATTTCACTTAAAAATCATTTGTTAACGAATAGCGTCAATATAAAAAAATTTATATTGAACGAACGACTTAAAAGGGGAGCGTCTTGAGTAGCCATGTAGGCTGTGCTTGTTTTGTGAAAATTTCTGCAATTCCTCATGGGTTTGCTTGCCTTGAAGTATTGTGGGTAATTTGTTTACGTTGGTGCTGGCGGCAGATTAAAGGTGACATTTCTAGCCATTTGTTGCAAATCGTCGTGATTATTTCGCAAACTATGAGACAACTCGGAGAAAGAATGTGCATCCGTGCGTGTATAAAGATGTGTGGGATGTTGCTGTATGTGTGTGTATTTTGCAGGGGACGGGTGTGGGTTTGCATTTGTGGATGCAGTGCATTAAGGTTAATTAAAGATTGCATTCTTCGTTGAATTTAGTAAATAATAAAATACCTCGATAATTTATGTATTTTATTAGATACTTTTAATTATTATATACTAATGATAAATTTTATATTAAATTATGTATCTTATTATTTATGTGTAAATATTTCGGACATTTTTTTAAAATTAAAAAGCTGATCCTTTTAATAGTTTTCATATAAATACAAGTTGTTAAATATAAAATGGTTAGATTGATATTTCCCGCTTGTTCTCTCTTCTTCTTCTTCTTCTACCCCTTAACTTATTGGGTCGGGGTCCCTGCACCGCATAAAAGCTTTGGGCTTCGCTCTCCACATCAGCCCAATTTAGTTGCAATCTCGCTTCGCAGCAATCCTACAACTGTTATCGCCAACTCCTCCTAGGACGGCCCCTTGGTCTTCTGCCTTCTGGTCTTGAATATCCGCTTTGGCAGTCTATCTGCCGTCGTCCGCCAGATATGTCCCAGTCACCGTAACTGTGATTTCTCGATAACCGTCAATAAAGGATCTACGTCGAGACATTCTCTAATTTGAGTATTTATTTGAGAATATCATCTCACAAAAAATAAACAAGTAGAACTAAAAAATTACAGGATTTATCTCCGAAACAATAAGCGTTTTAATTTCACCAAAAACCTCATATTTTTTATCATAAAAATTTTCAAATACTTAATTAATTAAGTCATAGTACTAGGTGGTCGGTAGCCCCAAACTCCCATGGCTGGATGGAGTGCAGCAAGACGTGAAAACCATAAGCATCAGGGATTGGAGGTATATATGTTAGGATAAAGAAAGATGGAGTGGAATATTGGAGGAGTCCAAGGCCCACAATGGGCTGTGGAGCCATTGATGATGATGACTGACTGGTGGTTAAATACTGACCATCATTATCTTCTTTATTTGGTCTCTTATAATTTTCCTTAAAAATCAGCTTGATTTCATAAATAAATATTTTTACCTGCCACATATTGCTACCTCCTTACCGATAAATTTGTCTGAGGTGTAGTCAAAAAAATTTCGACAAAAACTAAATTTAGCACTTTTTATCATGACACAGTGTATGTTTATATTTATAACAATATTAAGTCACAATTTTCTTTTGTTGTTGCTGCATCCGCACCATCAAAGTTAAAAATTTGTGCATGGGAAGCAGGAGTACAAGCATTTTTTTAAATAAGTCAGTTGTAAATACGAGAGATAGTAAATTAATAGAGAAGTAAGAACTAAGAATTTTTAAATGAAACTGTTGTTAATACAAGCCCTTCACCCCGAAGCTGTGTTGTCTTAGGTATCATTAACCTTAAATTGTATCATTTAAAGCACAGGCACGGCGTTCCGCGAGAAATGGTGTTATGCAGAGAAAAAAAGAGGAGAAGCATCCAGAAAACGCGATGGCCGAGCCAGCGTAGCCAGGCTCCGTCCGTCGGCTGTTAGTCCCTCGTTAACACGCATCATCATCCAATTATTCGACCTTTATTTTCGCGGTGGAACATGAAGAACGGTGTTCTGGTTTCGGGACGGCGCGCAACAACCCGGAGCCGATCATGCGCTGAATCCGTAAAGCTGATTGCCAGTTCGTGTTATGAGGATCTAGATTTACAAGAGTGACCTTAGTAAGGGACTGGGAAAAATACCGATCCGATCGAAAAGATCAGCCCGAGTCAAAATCCAATCAAAGGTCGAGGCTGCTCATGTCCTGCCGATACCCGCTTCTTCTTTTTAAACATCTGCTGCAGGTGAAATATTACCAAGCGCACTACATTATTCACAATTAGGGATTGCAAATTTACAGGAAAAAAGTGAATATTATGGCATTATATTACCATGTAAAACAACAAATTGTTACATATTGACATATATATTTTGCACGAAGATCACTTATTATATTTTACACAACATTATCTTAAAGGAATTGACTACTTTCAAATGCTATTTTTAGAACATGTGTTGATGCATTCATTATCACATGCATTTATTTGTTGATATTATTCTAAGATGTAGGCAATTCTTTTCAATTTGTTAATCCATTTAATACATTAAGTGAATTTAAAATAAGTAAAAAGTTAACTAAGATAAATTATAGAAGTCTCACAGAGACGAAGCTATGAGAATATAAGAAACGTGCGTGCAAGTGTTTTTATACTATGGCCCAAGGCTTACAACCTATATGAGCCGGTTAAAGTGATAACTCTACACAATGCAGAGTAACAATTCCATCGTAAGGACATCCACACATTATCAAATTTTGAGTTTTATATATGTTTAAATATGAAAATCTTTCGTTTATTTGAATGGATATTGCTAGAGACATCTGTAGTCTTGTCTCATGACCTAGTTAGTATACATGGATTTTCGCGGCTGGTAATATGCCTCTATATTAAAAATCCAGTAATTGTGTTCTTAGAACATATTTGCATATAAAAATATTGTTAAGTAAAAATTTCTTATTGATTGTTAACAAAAAAAGAAACGAATTCAATGTATATTATTTTTATTTTGGATATTAATTTTATATTTACTGATCTATTTAATATGTAATTGATATCTAATGGTCACAATGAAATATGTTTTTATCAATACTTACTTATTTTAAAATACCTAATACACAGTACATTAATAAAATAAAGTAAAAATCGCTTATCCCTTACATAAGAATACGTAAAAATTGTAACAATCCACCCTGAAAATCCATTCTAAATATTGGTGAAAGCATTTTTGAAATCGGATGAGTTTAGTCGCAGTTTTTTAGAGAGTGGTTTTGGAGACTACCTCAAGCTACAGGGTACGTTCAGACAACGTTAAGTTTTAAATGCATTCATTATTTTCAAGGTAAGCAATTTTCATAAATGTCAAGCGTCGTAAATTTGAATTCATCAACCACTATTGCCTGCATGGCCTAGCGGATAATAACCGGCGGTAACTGGTTGTTTCTGATCCTAAATAAATTTCCTGTACGCGTATAATTTCTTTAAAAAATTTATATCCACCGACATTGTACAATATTTTCCTGATAATAAATATTTTATTAACATACAAGAAAAGTAGTATCCATATACCACCAAAATATTTTCACGGAATGGCAAGCAGAAGGAACAGCACACTGTCCGAATCCCTTGTAATATGTCACAATACTATGGTAGGATCTAGAACGGTCTATAATTATCTACAACCTTCACTAAACGTCTAAAAACGACGAGAATTTATTTCTTTATTATTTAAATATTTTTCTTTATCCTAAATTCTATTTCGTTTTTAGATCTTCTCTCTCCGAGACTGAACATATGTACTTAAAATTAATCGTGGCGAGCAAAAATTGTCAGCAAATGCCTGGCAAATGTTGAGCATTCCCCGCATGGACTCATTTTAATTATCTGCCACGAACCCTTTAAGTCCGGTTACCTAATAATCTGTATCAATTTGGCTTTCTCTCCTTCACTTTAAAGCCGACCATGTTGGCGCAAACGGTCATTATTCCTTATTTCTTAACCTCCGCGAGGGGAGACAAAATGGTGCCTCTCAGAAAATTCATTAATGACTCGTATTATAATTATATATTTATTACTAAAATTGTGAACCACCGCTGTAGGGAAGTTAATGTCTTAAGGTGCATAAATGTATGAAGCCAAAAATTGTCAATTAATTATAGATCTTGACATTCCGTGAATTCTGGAATCTCTGTGGGTTTCTCCAAATGACAGCTATTCTGAAATGCATATTTCTCAGCCTGTCGGCCATATTTATAACCTGTAAGAAAAAAATGCATATGAAGTCTACTAAAGTGAAAAACGAATATTAATGTTAGGTAGTATTAGTAGTAAATATTTAATGAGGGCACATAATTTTAGTATAAATAATGATAAAAAAGGTATAAAAGCAGCAATATCCAAAATAAATTCAATGGAGTCATCGAGGATTACTATTTATAATTTACGAAATTCGAGATTTTATAGGAAACATAGCCTTTAAAATAGAAAACATTATTTTGGAAGGGATAGGTATATAAAATCTAAAATTCAGTACATTTTAAATTAATAATCCTCGGTGACTGCGCATTCAAAATATTATTTTATTTTTGTGGATATTACTGCCTTTGTTTTATACCTACTCCATATTTAATGTATAAACAATGTTAAAGACAAATAAGATTAAGAATTAGAAAGAAACACAGAAAAATTTGATCTATCGAAGAAATACTTTTTATCCGTAAAAAATGTCTCGGGTTCGTATTTTAGTGGTAGCCAATTTTTTTAATAGTAAATTGATAGAAGTTTTTTCTACATATTTCTAAATTATTGATCTAATTTGTTTAAAATATCATAGAACTATTTCTTAAATTTGTAAAATCACAATAAACGTGCTTACATAAAAATATAAGTAATGTTACGATCCCTTATGTTTCCTTTTAACACTCTCACACCACGTCCTCTCCTAAACTACCCCCGCCCACAACCCATACATACACCTCTACCACCTAAAACTCCGATAGTTCTATGTTATCCGTCGTGTAAAGATACCCCTAGTAAACCCTCTTACTATTCATTTGGATCCTTTAATATTCACCGTTTATATAAACTCGAATCTTCTCGTATATTTTCGTGTGTTCCACCTGTTTCCTGATTATTCCAAAAGTTTCAAAAGTGATACAAATCGTTCAAAAATCCTTGGTTATGTGCAGTTCGTATTGTCTCTTGTGTGCTTTACACTGGGTATTTTTCCGAGAGTATTTAACCTGCAAACCATGCAATGTTGTGACGTACGCTATGTCAGTCCAGAATGTGTCGCCCTCTGTGTTCCCGATATGTAAAAGTTTAAATGTACCTTCATATCATGTAAATTATACATGGTAGAATACTGCAATATCATTGGATTGCGGCTCGCGGCAAATTGCGAAGTAATAACACCTCTCACCCTAATCGTTCGCCACCATCCTGGTGCTGCAGCCTCTCTCCACGATACAAGTCGCGCCTTTGTATCTTCAGCGACACCTTCTAATAGATTACAAGATAATAAATAATTAATTCTAAGTATTTTATTGCACCTATCATTTACGGCAATGCACGAGCAACATATTATGTGAATGTGAACGTAAATTATTTCGATGACAGATGAACACAAAACCGTGACGGTAAAATATGATTCTACAAATAGATAAGGAAAAACAAGATACCTACCTGCTTTCAATTTTAATAAATATAAATATTTCACATTCGATTTCACTGAATTGACAATAAATTGGTCCCTGTAATGTAGTTGAGTAAATAATAATTATTAAAATAACTAATTATTTTGCTTTTCTGAAAGATGTAAAAAATATCTTGAGAAATTAAATAAAAGTTAATATTTCAAAATCGTATAAATAATTATTTAGACATTTATTTTATTTTCCACTAAATTACACTTTGTAATACGCATACACGAAGAGTATGGGGGTTTTTTGTTTTTTAACGGGAACAAGCCTTGTATTGGAGACATGTTTTGGAATGTAATATTTCAGAAGGTAAAATTGCTCCTAGGTAAAGCTCTGGAAGTCGTGGTTCTCCTAACTGAAGATCCTAGGGCGTAAGTAGTACACAGTATAACTATTTCGAATTCCTGCAAATAAAATGATTACCAGCAAATTCTCTTAGGTTCGATATCCGTAAAAGCACCAGAAAAAGAATTTTGTTCGTATAACTTTATAATCTTTACAGTAAGGGAATTTGAAGCTTTCAGTACAAATAAAAAAAATCCTTGGAACGTACAAAATATAGTGGTTAAACAATTGCTTAGAGATCAACAAGTTGGCGTTACGAGCCTTGTCCCAGGAGACCATTAACTTATTCCTGTTTTCATGGTACAAGCGAATAGCTTAGTTTGAAAATAATGATGATGAAACGTGTTTCTTGTACACATCATATTTTTTCAATTAAAAAATTGTTATATATAAATAATAGTAAAAAGAAATTCACCTTGGAAGAATAAAAGTAATTTTAAAATATGAGTAATTAAAAACACTCAAAACAGACAATAAAAGAATGAAGAACATTGAAAATAATGTCACACGATAGGTACACGAAAAATGAGTTCAAAGTGCAGAAGCCGGAAGTTTTGGCATAAGTATACTACTGAGAACTTTTTCTTAAAGCTGTTTAAAGAACTCCTAAACACATCCACGTCCCGACGACACAACTGGTTATATAACTACAAATTCTAGTTTATTTTAGTATAACTAGGATTTCTTGCTTATATCCATCAATGGTTGAGAGAAGGGTGTTACCAAGGGGACTCTTGAAGGAGATTAGAGTAGGTAAGTGTACTAATAAATATGCTTCTGCCGACCAAAGGTTAGATAAAGCAATTCAAATGGATAGTCCGATTGGTTGAAAAACTTTGCCAAGTCAAACGACGATGACAGATAGAACAATGGCGCTACCACAGATCGATCAGTAGATACAATGAACGGGAGAGAATTCTTCGGAGAGTCAATGGATATGTGTGGGAAAGTCTGAATCGGTATGACGATCCAGTAAACAATGCCTAATACAAAGATTGCTGTTTTCTTCCATACTTCGGTGATTATGTATTAAAAAAAAATATATATATATATATATATTATGTAGAAGATGAATGAACATAGAAAAGTTATTAATTATATCAAAATTAAAATTGCTTCCTGGGTAATGGACAGCAGACGTGAATTTTTTAGCACTTACTACGTGTGAAGTGAAAGCCTGAAGAAGTAAATTATGACATAATATTATTGCAGTATAAATTTATTGATTACTAATTTCCTTAATGGCAATATAATATTGATGAATAAATCCATTTCTGGAATTTATTAGGTATTACGTTACTACGCTTGGCTAATAAACTATTGAACTCAAATATGGTTAAGTGAAAAAAGATAATACTGATATTTATAAATTATAACGTTGTAAATGTCAGATGTGTTCATAAAGTATAAACTGAAATAACGGTAATAAAATTTACTTAATATTAATCTACTATTGCTTATAACCTACAAGGAGTATGAGAAGCACGTAAATAAATGTATCCTTCTGCATTATTCTTAATCTATTTGTTCAAGGAATCATAACGGTATATTTTATACAGTAACAAAATATAAAAAAAGTAACCCATAAAAACCAAGTTTTTATTATACTCCCTTTCTTTGTAAAATATAACAACAATTAAAGACGAATTAAAACATATAACATAACACTAAACTTACAGTAATTTAATATATTTCTAAAATGTCAGCTGATAAGACACTTCATGCTTTGAAGATTAAATTCTAAAAACATTTGTCAGTCAATTTAGATTTTCGACATTCGTGGTGAAGTACCTATTATTCATACCGACGGAGTAATTCAAATTTTGAAAATATTCCGAGACGTTATCGGGCCGCCGTAATAAAACTTTTCTAATGATTCCAATTTGAAAAAACAATAAAATTTCTAAAAATCCGGAATTATACTATAATTATTAATCTTTTTTAACGAAAATTTGATAGATCTTCTTGATCGTCGCCACGAGTCTACTTGCCAAGTTTCAGCTCGATTGGATCACGGGAAAAGGGTCAAAAATCGAATAAAGAATAAAGGGAGTAAAAAAGATAAATTTACTAGTTATAAACATCTGTAATACAAATTAAGATATAACGAAATGATACGGGAGAGGGAAGATGAGGAAAAATAGGGAGAAGGTTTTATTTATTTAAGAAGGGAAGAGAAATTGGAATTGAAGTTGAACAGCCATACGCTGTTCACAAGGGTGTATATATTGTGTGTCATATATTGCTTCATAAATGAGTGTAACAAATTTATCAGAGTGGACCATAAGTTACACACCGTAAAGGTAAATAATGTAATCATATCTTATTAGTTTTAGTGTGTTTTAAATGTTCCACCAACTCGTGAACACTTTCAAGTTCTGCAAATGCATAAATCTGGTGTGCTGTGTAATTTTTTTTGTACACGGAATAAAGATTTCAAAATTTTCTGGCCAAAAACAGTACCCTACTTATTCACCGAATTTGTCCATCTGCGACTTCCTCCTATTCCTGAAGATGAAAAAAAACTTGAAAGGATGACGTTTTGTGAACTTTGGGAAGATTAGCGATCCTCGTAGCACAGTGGGCATGACACTGTTTTTTCACACCGAGGGTTCCAGGTTCGAATCCCGGTCAGGTCACAATAACTCTACGTGAATTACTCAAGCTTGGGTGTGCTGAGTCAATAATTTGGACTATTGGCCTGTTGAAGCATTAAAAAAAATAAAGACGTGAGCTAATTTCGTACTAAAAATTGCGTTCGAAAAATGCTTGAAAAAAGATGAAAAAAAGCGCTCTACTTTGAGGAGATTTCAATAAATAAAGATTTTTTTGAGAAAAATGTAATATTTATATTCTTCGTATTTTTTAATTTATACTTCTTTAGGCGCGTTTTGGAGTGAAATTTTAATATGCAACGAAATGCGCGCGCATCATGCGACGAAAGTTTTTACACCCTGAAGTTAAAAATAGTAAAGTGTATATATTTCATATATTTGGCTAAATTCACTTGCAAGAGGCCCGGATTGCGAGTGACCAAGGGACAGGGTGATATTCGAATGCAAATTCTGTTAAGCTATGTTCCAACGCAATGTATACAACACAGCACGTGGTTTATTTTATGTATGCCATAGAATTTATATTTTAACGCGTGTACCTTTATGTACAAGCACACCCACCCATTTTTTTGATTAGGCTAAACATAAATTCGTTGTCAACCTGGAAATACAATTAATATATTGAATTCACCGATAAATAGATTACAAAGGCGTGGTAATGAATATGCTTATCTGCAAGACGTATTTTCGGATAATTTTTACATCATTACAAATTTTCATTGACTGAAAAATTTGTTCCTAAGATTTTTTTAATTACATTTTTAACTTGATTTTCAATTGTTCGAGGGGCTTTTTTGGACTTACATTTTTCTGTTTCCTAAATTTAGTTTTTCAATATTCCGCATTGTAGTGATTATTTTGATTCACTATCTGATTTTGCATGTACTAAAAACTTCTGCCTACTGTATGATATGTGCTGTATAAATTTGCACTGTTTTATTATTTTATATATTCAGTTAACCAAAGTTTTCTTTGTTTTTAATTTCTTTTTTCGGCGAATTTATTTGTTTACTTTACTTTTAAAGGCTTTATAGTCGTGTATATTAACGAAATAAAATAGAATTAAACTTCGTACAGCGTGAAACTTTCGGGTCAAATTATGAAATTTGTGGAATATGTTCTATATATCAATGAATTTTTTTGCATTTCTCTGAATTCGGCCCAAAGCAGAGCTACAAATGGAATGCGCGTTTATTTCAAATACCGACCTCTATTTTCCGCCTTCCGCCCCTGTCGGACATTCGAGGAATTTCCGCCGGCGGTGATTGGTCGGCGGCCCCCGGACGCTGGGTCAATTACGCGCGCAAAGCGCCTCCAGCGACGGCAGCGGCAAGCTTCCACCGCTTGGAAATGGAAACGTTACCGCTCAAAAAGAACAGCGAGATCCCAAATTCTAATGCAATAATAAAATGCGTAATAAAGATACTGCGAAACGATCGTATTACCCGCCATGACTAAAATCGTACGCTTTGAACGATGCCTACAAATGAACCTTGCCAATGTCTTGGAACTATATTTACGAAAAAACGTCATAAACGACGTTTATGAAAAAAGTATTTTGAATTTTATTAATAATTACAAAATGTTTAAAATCATCATTCTACAGAGTATTGCGAATAAAAACTTAGAAATATAAAACAAAGTAAAGAAAAATTGTTTTGAAGTAAGGTTTAAGTTAAGTACATACCTACCTACCTAGTGATGTGATTAGCAATCAGAGGTTTAAACTATATAGTGATAATGTTTTCAATATATCGTTTATATTTTTCTTTCTGTGCCTTGTCAGATCCCCCTGACGTTGGCGATCACTTGTGCGAATACCCCCTTGTCCTGCGCTGCCCAAAAAAATCCAAAATCTGTCTCATTCCGGTCCACTCTCTGATGTTGCGCATCCGGGACATTTGCCTTCTACCAATTCCCCGCGTTCCCTCTGTCTTTCCTTCGAGTATAAGTCGGAAGAGGTGATATGATACTTTTCCCCACGTAGCTCGTGACCCAATTAAGAAACCTTCTTCACTTTAACAATCGACAGTAGCTCTCTACTGGCTGCAGCTCTCTGAAGCACCTCCGTGTTGCTGACCATATCGGTCCACGGTATACGAAGCATTCTCCGGTGAACCCGCATTTCGAACGCTTCCAACTGATTCATTACATTAACTTTCAAAGTCCATGTTTCACATCCATATAAGAGAACCGACCATGTGTAATATTTTATCATTCTCTGCGAAGTTTTAGGTTCTGATTATCATCGCAGAAGAAGACCTCGTTTTATTAAATGCAGCACGTGCTGTCTGTAGACATGCATATAAATTTAAAATTATATTCCACGCAACATTTTCGTAACGATCTTAAAATGCAAGTGTTTTTATCGGTATTGTTGAATACGAAATGCGTAACTTTTCATTACTGGTCACAAGGAGTATGTCTGTAGTGAAGCATTAATTATAGGACAATTATAAGAAGGGTATTTTAAGATAGAATTAAGTGATATAAAGGAGTATTTATTATAAGATAATTGTATAGTTTTAAAAATGCGTAAAAATACTTCGTCTGTAATTTGTTAATTTGTCTGCTCATCAAAGAGGGGTGGTGCTTTAGTATGTCGGTACCTACATGTTTCCGATAATTTCACACAATGATAATCATCCCAGGTAATCCTGGCAACACGACGTCACTCGAATCACTCGGTCTTTCGCGCTTTTAGTGATTTGTTGTTATAATGTTATCTGTGAATTTTGAAAACATTTAGATTATTTAAAAACAAACATTTTAATAAATAAATCTCTATATTTTGGAAGTCCTTTCTATAATATTGTATTTATCAAGAGAGACAGATTCTTTATATGGATTACAGATATCAGATTATCTAAGACATCGATATTGATGTATTTGTATGAATATCCGTACATGGAACACATGTCACGTTAATGGGTATTATACAAATTTGTCAAACGTAGCTCTTAGCGAAGTTTTAAATTGAAATGTAACCTGGGGTGATGGTCTGTAGGGGCCAGGCTCGAATTTAACCTTAGACCAAACAAATACGACATATTATTATTATTACAAGACTAATTGATGCTTTTAAATTGTAGAAAAAATTGTAAATTGGAGAAACATACCGCATATATGGAGAACTAAACCCATTTTCAACGACTCCTACCAATAAGGCAAATATCTAAATTTCGGTAGCTTGGAAAAATTTATGCGATGAGCCACGTTTGCTGAAGATGATTAAAATCCCCCATTTGTTGGACCGACAAGTTAAAAAAAGCAACACGCACTTCTCTGGTGACAAGAGCTCGTGAAGACTGCGATCTCGACAAGCTAGAGAAGATTTTTTTACATATTTTTTTGTTTAAAGAGACGATTTGAGTGTCTGCATACTTGACCCAATTTAGTGTTGCAAAAGTGTCTCGTCGAAAAAATGTGTTTTCAGTTTTATGCTATTATTTTACTTACACATTATGCAATTTTCATTTGCTACCGTAGCTTATCTCCGGTAAGAAACAAGTAAGGCACGAAATAAATGGGACGAACGTGCAAAGTTTAATGAGAAATTTCAAGACATTTATCAAATGTCAAATTGATAAAGTATGCAAAGTTATATAATTTTGATAAAGATTTTTATACTTTATTGCTACCCCGAGAACATAGCTGTGTCAATGCTTCGAAAATCTGTATAGATGGGTTCTTCGTTGGACTCGAATTGAGAAAGTGTATTTTACGTAGTTTTTTTTTTCAATTTATCGATAAAATTTAGGCCACAAATCGAATTAAAATTAAATCGTTTTAATAGTCCGCTATAGCAAAAATTAGCATGAAAAGCAGCCATATATGAATGACGCTATATTAGCACCACATCATATAAATACATCATATAAATAATTAACATGTTTAAGGAAGACATATATATATGCAGATGTATTGATCAGATATCTTCATGCTATACATACATATTTGCACTTCTTTTTATTCTTATCTCTTGTCCTTTTTACTAAGCAGATTTGTCCTTTCCTATCCATTCCTTATTCCCCTTTTACCTCTAATTCTTTGACTCTCATAGTTTGTCCATAACTTTCACTTTTTTTGTTTTTTATTATATAACCCAAGTTATTGTTGCTTTATGTTAATACACAACATGTTAATTCTGTGGAAACTTGTAAGATGGTCTCTATACTGTTCAATAATCATGTATAATCTCTTTATATATATTGTTAGTTTCCCATAAATAAATAAATAAATATTTCCTTTCAAATAGGGAAAAATGATTAAGTCAATAAACAACAAAAGAAAAGTAAAATTGGCAGATCATTACTCTGCCAATGATTCTGGATAAATGGTCAAACACGGGAATTCTGTCGACATAATATACAGGCGTAATGGAGTGGGTTCTCTTTAAGGCCTGGAACTCGCGTTCATCATTCCCTGTCTACGGTCATGCCTCATCGTTTTAGGTAGAGCGTATCTTCGTACCTTGGAGATACAGGAAAAATATTTATTCAACGGCATCCGGATAACGCCGATATATCGCTGTCGGCTTGTAAAACGTTTCAACGACCGTGTTCAGCAATTACGCTTCCAGCTGGAAGGACGTCGCATGATCCGCGGGCTATATTCCCAAGTCAAGGGGTATTTATTAGGGTATTAAATGTATACAACATGACAGGCGTACAGGAATGAATCTACTATTGGTCGCGTAGCAAAGTGTAAAGGCTATTCTGCTCCGCATACAAAATGCAATGGACAAATAATGACAGCTCGCTTCACACTCATCATTCGTCTTAAAATACGTGCTTATTTGGTCTCGCGATAAAATACTCGCCTGAAAGCCAAGAAATCCAGGATTCGTTTATTTTTCTAGAAGACCACCAACTTAATCCTATTTTTCATTAGCTCAAATTCACGGACTTGCATTCCACACTATCAAAAAATATGTAAATGTAACTGATCTAAATTACATGCTTATTTGATATTTTATACATTTGATATTAATGTCCACAACCAAACAATTCAAAGTTCTCGTAATAATATGTTAGCTAGAATTATCTAGTAGAAGAATTAATAAATTACATATAAAGATGGGCATAATTTTCACAATATTCGTCCCAAATATATACCAACTAAATGCAATTCTTATGTCTACATATGATGCTGCGCGGTTTACTGAATATGCGTGGAATACATAATTGTTGCCAAATAGTTATACTATATTATACCATAGTTTTCTTCGGCGGTCCCTCGTTGCGAGGATGACGTCTGCCATGTTTTAATTATGCATCCGAGCGTGGCTGAGGAGCCCTATTCTGGAACCGCACCCCCTCCTCAAGTTGTGCATATGGTAGGTAGTGGGATTCTTTCTTATTTTCTCGGAAATTGCATAGGCCCTATTCCGTTCAATTATTTGTCCGGCACAGTGCACTTTTTGGCGCCATTGTGCCAATATTATAATATATATATATATAGTATTATACTATAATATAAAATATTTTTAATCTTTTACTACTTTACTGGATCGATATTAGCCTATAGTGTAACCTAAGTCCACACAAAATGCACGCCACTGCTAATATGATACGTATTGTCGCGGGTTCGCAGTGCCGGGAGACAAAATGAAACATTTAAATTAAATAATGTTTATTTTATACACAAAGACGCTGGACAAAACTTAACTGCAACACAATAATACAATAATTCTCAATAATCATCACTCCAGAATCTTCCACTTGTCACTGAAACATTTTATTAGGCAGTTTCTATCACATTGATTCCCTATCGAGAATATTCCGCACGCAGGTAGGTACTCTGGTATATTATCGCTGGCCGCTAATGTTTGCACTGAATCGCCCGCTCGCTTTATCGGTGGTGCTCGCTAGCTGTCGCAACAAACTGTCAATAAATATGATCTGGAACTTCTAGAAATATCTCGAAAATGCTCGTGTTTTCTACCAATTTCCAGTTTATTCTAAAATGTGCATTTATTCGAAAACTTTTTCTCGATTTTAGAATCCAGTAACGTATTTATTATTATTTTAAATGATTATATAACTATTTATTTCTTTCACACTTAAATACCACGTTGACACATACCAAATAAAGATAATAATGATCAATGTATTGATTATCAATATATTGAAGGCCATTTATTATTATTGTTTTTAATTAAATAGAGATGCGAACACGGAATACGTGTCACTTTGTATTGCTACATGTTAATTTTGTAATCAAGTAACGGAGATGGGTATGAGGTAAATACAATATTTTTTTCAAAAAAATTGTTTACTTATTTATATTTATTTTTCATTTATAGGTTTTTTACAGCCATATGCATATTATAATCTAAAAAAACAATTATTTATATACAGAGCCTTCGGCCAATTACAAGAAAACACATATATACAAGAATATTGTACAAGGATCGATAAAAATATAATAAAAAACAATATGTCAAATAGTGAGTTTGTGTGTGTGTGTATTTGTGTGTTTTTATGTGTCCGTGTGTATATGCGTTTTTATGTGTTCGTGTGTGTGTTCACATGTGTGGGAGGAAATATGTCATTTCGCGAATTTATTCGCAACGGATTTTCTGAACGGCTCAAAACTTAAATGTAAAATATCAATATCTGCAAAGGCCGTGTCATAGATATCTAAAACACAGTCAATAATACAGTTTTTGCCGTAGTTTGTTCTCCAATTATTTTAGTGGAAAAGGTGTGGTTCTCTTATTCGTCTGAGCGGGACATCAAATTGTATCAAATTTAAAATTTCAGGTGAATCTATGCGATTATTAAATATTGTGTGAAGAAATTTCATATCGCTTATCGTTCGCCTGTCTTCAAAAGTAGTTATCTTGTGGTGCTTATATGCCTCGGCATGGTTATCGAAGTGGACGTGATTTTTGAAATTCAGTGTTTTTGTGAAAGTCTGCTGGATGCGTTGGAGTCGCTTTTTATGTACTTCGTAATGCGGAGACCAAATTGGCGACGCAAATTCTAAAATGCTACGTTCATAACAGTAGAATATGCATTTTAAAGACTTAGTGCTAGTGAAGGGTTTAAGTCATTCCAAGTACAAATCCGAGCATTCTAGATGCCTTGTCGATTATGGCCGTTCATGTGTTCCAGGTTATTTTCAAACACCAGACCAATATATATTGTCAGCATCGTCTGATAATAAAACCATTATTAAATGCATTTATGGATATTTCCTACACAGTTATGCTAAATAATCTATGCATTGTAAAATTAAGATATTTCAAAACGAAGCATGTAAACTCAAATTACTATTGTAATCTGCTTTGTGGTTATTCATTGCAAATTAAATTGTAATCGGGTAATCTTTTTTAGTAATTCATTGCAAATTAAATTATATTAAACAAATTATTTAAATTGATGAAAGTGAATATTTGCATGTTCGTGTGTTTTAGAAGCATTTTATGACAAGCATATTATTATAAATATATAAATTAACAATTTGAACCACAATTAATTTTTATTGTAAAATTCCTAAATGTTTCGGGAGCGATGCTCCCTTCTTCAAAGCAAGAAATGTACTAAAATTATTTTGTAAATATAGACAGGTTAGTTATGATATATACTTGAAATTGAATATGAGTACTTCTTATCTTGAAAAAGCAGCATCGCTTCCGAAACATATTTAATTTTTACAATAAAAATTAATTGTAGTTGAAACAAAGTATTTTTACTTATAAAATGGTGCAAAGTGAATTCAAAAAAATTGAATAAGCACAACAATATTATAATCTCCCCTCTGGCTTTAAAATCAGTTAAAAAAACCTTTATCTAAATTTCGTCTACTGGATAGTGGCGCTTTTACTTCATATCCCCTCATACACAGTATTTATACAACATTACAAATTTAATAGATGTGTGGTTGATCATGGGCGATTCCACCCACGAACGTTACAGTGTGTAACGTGATCACTTAAGCCAGCCTTATGACGGGTAATGACCTTAAACCCAAAAAAAACTTCCATACGTACTAGCTTCGTCTCTGTGAGACATGTATAATTTATCTAAATATTTAAAATTAATAATTAGAAACAAATGATGTGTTGATCTCCCTGCACACCCGCGCCACGTCATTGCAAGATCCGCCGATGATAGATTGGCAGATTTACAAGACCTAACCCTAAAAGGGCAACGAATTGATACCTACAGTATGCGTCCGACACGCCGAGAGACGATACCGAAGGAAAGCGCCATAAATCTTGACAAGAATGTAACAATGTTACGCCTGAAGAATGTACACCCGCAGTTTACTTTATTAGATAAAGTATCCTTTAAAGTGGGTATGGCAGAAATGTTATAAATGCCAGCGCGCGTTAGCAGGCACTTTCAAAACGCATTTTTATAATAATTTCACATCTTGCGATATTAAATTCGCCAAAAGATTTTAAATAAATGTGAATTCTGGCAAAAAACCAAACGGAAAAGAGTTGGATAAAAATATTTTTAATTAAGGATAAATCATAGAAGTCTCACAGAGACGAAGCTGATTTCTATATCGACGGCTCCAACGTATAATATCGTAACCCACAAATCGACGACTTTGAGTTTGTTGTGTATTTCATATGTATTTAATTATATCTTTAATTCCAAGAAAGAAAAACAAAGTGTTTACAATAAATAACGTTTTTTTATTGTAAACATTAGTTTTTCTTTCTTGGAATAAAAGATATAATTAAATACACATGTGTATACACAAAAAACTCAAAATCGTCGATTTGTGGGTTACGATATTATACGTTGGAACCGTCGATATTTTTCTTTCTTGGAATAAAAGATATAATTAAATACACATGTGTATACACAAAAAACTCAAAATCGTCGATTTGTGGGTTACGATATTATACGTTGGAACCGTCGATATGACAAAAGTGGAAAAAAGCTAATTTATATATGGAAATATATGAATATAGAATTTGAACATATATGTATATAGAACTTTCAAATATGTGGATGTTCTTACGATGGAACGTCGCATTGTGTACAGTGATCACTTAAGCCAGCTTATACAGGTTGTTGTAGGTGGGCCTTGTGATCGAGGATCCCCTCTCCATTCTGACTCAGTTGTTGTTGCGCCTCTCGTGAGCTTTGTGATGTGATGTGATGTGGGAAAACAGCCCTATTCGAGAGGCTCACTCTTTCCCGCATACTTCACATAGAAGGCGGTCAGGTTGCGTTGGTCGGTCCCGTTGACGCATGGTTGCGGGTCGCTGCTCATTTTTTAATCGCCTGGCCGCCGCAACACCATCAGCCCGAGAGCAAACTCTCCAGCTCACACGATCTGGTGCCAGCTGCTCCCAGTTCTCAGGTGCTCCACATAGGCTCAGCGATTCTCGGGGTCTTTATACCTTTTCTTCTGTCCTCCGGCCTTTCGCCTGCCCGCTTCCACATGAAACCCGCTTCGGAAGTCTGTGATCGTCCATGCGTAACACGTGTCCCATTCATCTCGAACTCGCACATGCGTAACAGGTTGTAAGCCCTAAGCCATCGCATAAGAGACATCCACTTCACTTTTCTCATATATAAATTAGCTTCGTGTCTATAAAACTTCTATAATTCATCCTTAATTAATTAATCATCTCTATGGGGACAAAATCCTGTAACTGTGTTCTTAGAACATACTTTTATATAAAATATTTTTCTAAAATAAGTTTACTTTGTTTTTCTATGCAAAATGATTAATTTTTATGGGTTTTCAAAAAAAAGTAATAGATATACAGTATACAGGTCTTTCCATTTAAGAAAGAATTGAATTAGTGTGTGTAAGCCGTGCGTACTAGTTCGATTGTCTTTCTTAAATGGAAAGACTTATGTATATAACTAACTGTCACGCCGTTTTTCAGAAGGGTAGACAGAGAGGATAGAACGCCACACTCTACTATCCTGGCTCACTACTTCGTTCACTTGTCGACAAGCTGTAACCTGCTTGGCACGATCTGTAATAATAAAAATATGTATAAATTTAATAATGAATAATAAATAAAAAATCTTTCATCTTCTCGTGTACGCTCTTCGGTTGTTGAAGCTTCTAACAGAGCTATGCTAGGTCATCCGCGGACGCCCTCTCTTTCTGCCGCCTTCAACACTCGCTTCATATCCGTGGTTCGAATCCCGGTAGCAGCCAAATATATTTTCGTTGATTTGATTTTTCTGTTTGTCTTTCTAATTGATTAATAAATTTGGTTGTAAATTTCACAGAACATTTATTTATTTATTTATTTTTTATTTATCTTCATCTTGTTACATGACAGGAGATGGAGGACATTGTTCTGAAAAAATTGCAACTTCACAATAGGAAACTATTATCTTTTATTTTCTTTTATTAATAGGAACAGTAACACTGGAAGATCGTTTACTGAAAGGTAAAACAATTTCAGATCACGCCTCAATTCAAAAGCTTGCTGGCTTACAATTTTCCTAACTATAGATGTTTGAAGATTTGGGATACCTTCAAGAATTGCATATTGGTGCAGGAGAATTCATAAGGTAATTTGAGACATTTTCGCTGTTAAATGCAACCTGTTTTCAGGGCCGTGCAAAAAAACACTGCACCTGGGGCAAGACCTGACTCTGCCCCCCAAATTACCAAAATATCTTACCATTACCGACTTTGGGTCTGTGCCCCCTTCGCCATTCTATTCTCACGGCACTGCTCGCAAGGCACGTGCCTTTTGCTAGTTTAAATAAGTAAATCGATACTTTTATTTATGACGATCGTTATTTTATACAGTAATAAATGAAGTTACGAGGATCTAGACACAATAAATAGTCAAAGACTTTACTACTAGCAATAAACAGGAAATAATAGTACCTATAAGCAAATAATCAGTTGAAAGGTAAAAGACAAGAAAAAACTTCGTGCACTAAAGATCTCTGAACTACTTCATCGATGCAGGAATGTAATATCATTTCATTATAAATTTCCCACCCGGACTTTTTTACGGATTTATTTTTTGATATAGTACACAGTCTGTGCTATTCTGAAAATAGCAATATTGGGATGTCAGATGTTTATCCCAACACTTAATAGACGAAAACAAAATAAAAAAAATAAACGAGACGTAGGTATACGTCGGTGGTGTGGTCAGAGGGAGAAAGAAGTACATGACGGTTATCCATTAAACGTCAAATATAGAGTCCAACAATATTTATTTTTTCTATGCTCCAACGTGACAATGGCAATTTTGCCTTAATTTTACATTACGACGCTGTGGGATATGAAATAATATTTTTTCTATAAGCTTTAAATAAAACATTAGTATCTACCTATTTCATCTAATTTTAGTCGAAACATGAGAATTGTGAGGTGCAGGGCGGAGGAATTTGCGGCGGAGCGCAACTGTCAGACCAGACCGGAGAAATCGGACATCGCAAATAAAGGTTTTTATTTTGAGAGATATATGAAAATATAAAAATATTTTTATTTATGTACGATGAACACCGAATACCAACGTATACCTACGTCTCGTTTATTTTTTATTTTAATTTTCGTCTAGTAAGTGTTGGGATAAGATCTGACATCCCAATATTGCTGTTTTTAGAATAGCGCAGAGTATCTAACATTAGGTACCCTTCAAATATTGAAAATTACAGACGATTATGGATAACATGAAAATTGTTCCTCATCAAACCCAATTTCGATGAGAAACCATTTCTCGTGTTTAAATCGGGGGTCATTATTACATGTTGCAGAACAGCAGAATTACTGTGAGGTATCACTCACAAAATGGAAATATTAGTAAAAATACACTTTATATAAAACCACTATCTATTGAATAATCAACATGTTTCGGGGCCAATGTTCCCTTCATCCGGATACAACGCATACTAAGAATTAAAACTCAAAGTAGACATTAACAAAAACCAACTAACTAACCATCGTGTCGTTTCGCCGCAGGGGTAGGCAGATAGAATATAATGCCATATTATTCTATCTTGGCCCACCACTTTTGCTTCGGCTACATTCATACATGATTTACGGTTGTTGAGGCTGGTAATAGAGCCATACTTCAATATTTGTAGTATCTGGTCGTGTAGGATCTTTCGCGGAGGCCCTCATCTCCTGCTGCCTTTTCAACACTCGCCTCATATGTTTTCCTAACCATCCTTTTCATGTTCATATGTTCCACATGACCATCTCAGCCTTCCTTTCATTATTCTAAAAATAAATATATGGGAGTTGAATAACTTATTAATAATTAAGAGCTAATGTAAAAACAATTTTAAACGGTAACTATTTGCAAAAAGATTTTGGTTATTTATATTATTTAATTTGCTATTAACACTCTTTCTAATTTCTAATTTATCTTACTATTTTCCTATGTTATTTGTATATAAAATTTCCAAACCCTTATTAATATGAAAAATCGTATTAATAAGGGTTTGTTGGTTTGTTTTCAAAAGATGATTAGTAAATTCAAAATAGTTATTGCTATTTAATCACCGTAAGTGCTTATTAATTATAATATCAAAATTTCTACAAGTTTTACCTGTGTATGTAAAAATGATTGCGATCATTTCAAATTAGTTTACAAACTCCAGATATTTTAAAATATCATCCTTATCCTTGGTCTTTAATATTTAATTATTTAATTTATTAGTAACTAGCTGTTCTTACCCGGCGTTGCACGGTTAAGGATTAAGTTGAAAATAAATTTGTGGGGGGAAACAAAGGTTTGATTCGAACGGTACAGATTTGCATCGAAAATATATCAGCGGAGGGGAAGGGTTAAAAGAATAGGGGGGAAATGTCGCATATTTTACCCGCGAAGTCTTTAAGAATAAGTTTCCAAATTTTGAGTCCGATCGATCGACCGGTACAGATTTGCATCGAAAATATGTCAGGAGGAGGGGAAGGGGTATGAGAATAGGGGGGAAATGTTGCCTATATTACCCGCCGGGTCCCAAAGCATAACTATGTAAAATTTGAATTGAATCGGACAAACGGTGTGGATTTGTATAGAGAACAGACAGACAGACAGACATTGAGTTTTATAGGTATAGATAAAGCTGGTTGTATACATTTTGGGATATTTCAATTATTGAATTTGAAAAATGATTATTCAAGGCAGATGCCTTACTCATTGTACTCGATAATACTCAACATTCAAGGCAAAATTGTGAGCATAAAGGAAGACGAAGGACATCTTGGCTTAAAAATCTATCATAATGTTTCGGGTAATCCATATTCCGACTATTGCGAACTGCTAGTAATCGTCAACACTCGATAACCGGACAAGTACTAAAAGAAGTCCTTACATACACTGACCACTAACAATCTTTCTTTTAAATGGTAACCATATTCAGTAGTAACCATCTTTCATTTGAATACAATGATTCTCGACTTAATTTTTTTATAACCGATGTATTAATACAACTAATTTTACAATAATTTTAATGATAAATTCACAATTTAAGTTTTACTGGTCAAGTTACGATTCTTGAGAATATATCCATTTTAATCATCATACCAGTGTAGCTGGGGTCGATAATAATTTAAGTTTTCCCATACAAGAGTGCTTTAGAAATGTTTTTTGGTATATTAAGTCATTGTCACTTTAATGCCACAGCATTGTTTTACTGAATACATACTAAATTTTTCAATTTATAGAAAGTTTGTGCTAATTGATGGCGAGAGAAAATCGATGAATTTTTCAATTTATAGAATGTCATGTACAAAAAAATAACATTCCCAACACATCCTTTTATTTGAGTTTAACCAGGATTTATGACATGAATTAAATAATAGCACTATAACTTGCTTCCTAGGAATGCAATCATAACGTCTAAGGTTTATTGCCAACAATCACTGCCTTGAGCCCGAGTTCAAGAAAAATGACCGGAAAGCCGGCATCAAGCGATTTTTTTCAACATAATAATGGCCTTCCGCATACTGTTAATGTTACAAAAATGATTATTCAAAAGATCGGTTGAGAGGTTATGCTACATCTGCCTTACTTTCCATATCTTGCGCCATTATATTTTTGACATACAATAATACAACAATGTCCTTCAATAACGACGCTGCGGATTTGTTCAGGCATGGAATTCAAAAACTGCCAAAACGTTGAGAGTCAATCGAGTATAAAGGAGACTATAATCCTGTTTAGCGTATGTATTTTGCTTATTTAAAATATTTTTTAATTTAGTAAAAACGTCACAAACTTACGCAACAACAATGTTACATAAAAAACGTGAAAAAACAGAGCTACTAACCCGGCATGTCCAAAACGTGTAAAGATCCCACATTCGTACGTAATGAAATTGCACGGTTTCTCTGAAAACATTAACCATATATCAAGTCTTCACTTCGTCCATGTCAAGCTGCAAGGTATAATGGAAATTGCCCATAGAGACATAAATAATAGTAACTTGGTTCACGGTCTCTCATATTAGAGATGGGTCATTCATGAACGAACTGTTATTTCCGAACAGTTCACTTTACTGAGCGAACGTATGGTAATGTTTACTAGTTCAGTAATAATAATAATAATTGGATAATTTATATAGCGCCGTTTTCGTGAGTATTAAACATAAATTTTTGGTGAAGGAGTTTCGGTGGAAAGTCATCGTCCATCGTGGTGGTCGAATGATTAAAACGACTCAAAATGAACTGTTCATTTGACTGAACGACTCGATGCACAAGTTCGGTTAACTAATAAATAGAGATGAAGAAATCTGTTCCTGCATTGATACAATGAAGCAGGCCTGAGTATGTGCGCGGGAATGCTCAGCAACTTTCGTTATATCTCAAAGTATCCGAACGTAAAGGGCGTTTCTTACAGTGTCACTGAGTAAATTTTTGCAAAACGACTTATTTTAGCAAAAACTTCGGGGAAGTCTTCTTCATTGAATTTTGATTAAAAAATATTATTTATTATGGGTGAAACGTTGATTTTTTTTCAATATATACTACTTATTTTCTGTAAGACGTTGAACTATACCAGCATATAAAAAGTATAGACATTAAAAAAAAAAAAAAAAACGGGAGTGGAATAACTAATTATTAAGAACGAATGTGAAAATAAATTTTGAAAGTAACTATTTGCAAAAAGATTTGTTTAGATATTAATAAAATTCAATTTGCTTAAAACACATTTTCTAATTTATAAAATTTATTTTTAATAAATAAAAACACTTTACTTTGTATTAAACCACGATTTATTGTCGTGCCAACCGGTTTCGCTCAAACTTAAGCTTCATCAGGGCAACTTAATAACAGTTGTTAAGTTGCCCTGATGAAGCTTAAGTTTAAGCGAAACCGGTTGGCACGACAATAAATCATGGTTTAATACAAAGTAAAGTGTTTTTATTTATTTTAATATGTCAAACCACAAAGTTATTGCTTTCTACCAAAGTAAATTTATTTTTATCTAACTATTATATAAAATATTTTAACCTATAATAGATAAAATTTATTAACTACTTAATTAATCTTTCCGAGATACGAACGTGTTAGTTTTTGTCAACTACGATCCACGAACATTATATTGGTTTCTCCGGTTAATGAAGTTATAAGTTGGTGAACATAAATTGTCAGATTTTTCTTTGGTAGATCAACCACAGATTTTGTTAATCTCTAAAGCGTCTCTGAGTGATGTCATAGAAGTAGTAAGGGGTATGAAACTTACTCATATGCCAGGTATTGATGGTATACGCATGGGTGAGATTGAAAAAATATAAATGTGCTAGGTACCGTGATTGTTCATCTTATAAATACTATCTTGACACAGCATGAAATCCCAGGAATGTTAAAAATAAGAATTATAAGACCAATCTATAAAGGGGGGAAGCATGATGAATATACTAATTGTAGGCCGTATGTATACTGCCTGCTATTGAAAAAATTTTCGAAAAAATTTTGCGTACTAAAATCTACAATTACCTAATAAAGTTTAACATTTAGATCCGAATCAGTATGGATTTCAAAAACACAAAAGTACAGAAATTCTCATGGAAAAATTTTCAAACCATGTAAATTCAGAATTAAATGACATAAATCATGTCATTAGACTATTCATAGATAACTCTAAAGCATTCGATACAATAAATCGGGAAACACTCAAAACAATCTTTAGAAGCATTGGCATAGGTGGAAATTTAATTGAAGTCCTAGTGGATTACTTAACAAATAGAGAAATTTTAGTAAAAATTAAAGACACTTTTAGTAATCCAAAACTTAGTAATATTGGGGTGCCCCAGGGATCTATTCTTGGTCCATTACTGTATATTATTTATGTATCTACTATGTCAAAAATCTTTAAGTATGCTAAGCATTTTGTGTATGCTGATGATACTGCTCTTGTAATTTCCCACAAGGATGTAAGCTCGGTGGAAAATTGTATGCAAGAAGACTATAATGCTTTGCTTAAATGGTCTCATGATATGGGTTTAGGTTTTAAGGGTTTGGTTAGTTATTAATGCAAAAAAAAACTAAAGTCATGCATGTAAGGTCACCTCATATAACTGTGACTAATCAAATAAATATTATTTCCCATAATTTTGATTGCTTGCATTCCGGAATTAATGTATCATAATAATTGTGAAAAAATTGAATTAGTAATGAATACGTATATCTTGGTATTACCATTGATACATTTTTCAAATGGGATATTCAGGTAAATAAGGTATGAAAGAGATTGAGAACTTTATTGGGATGTATGCACAAGATTAAATATTATGTTCCACAAATACAGACTATGAAAACTTTAGCGGAATCGGTAATAAGATATGGAATAACTAGTTTGGGTCTATCTTGCAAAACTAATATAATAAAAATCCAAAATATTCAAAATTCGGCAATAAAATTAATAAATAAAGAAAGTGGTACTAAAGATATACATGAAAGATATATAAGAAATAAGGCTCTATGCCAATTAATGCTATCTTTTGGTACAAACTAATTACACGATATCGAAACTTAACCCGACCGAAACTGAGTTCCTTTGGACAGCTACCCAAAGACGCCAACACCTGTTGGAAAAACTCCCACTCTCTATTTCAAATATTGACATAATTCCCAAAACTAATGTCAAACTACTTGGAGTCTACTTGGATTCAAGCTTGTCTCTTAGTAAACAAATTAATAGCACAACCAGCTCTGCCTTCTATCATTTACGCCGCATTAAATCTATTCGCAAAAGCATCCCAACAGAAGCAACAAAATCACTAATAAATGCATACGTTATCTCTCGCTTAGACTACTGTAATGGTATCTACGCTCATCTCCCGAAACAGGAAATAAACAAATTGCAGTCTGCATTTAATGCCGCCGCAAGACTCATTACCGGCGTTTCAAAGTTTGCGCACATCTCAAACCATCTTCAAAACCTTCACTGGCTTTGATGTCCAGAGAGGATTGAATATAAGCTTTGCCTTACAATATTTAAGGCTATTCACAACATGGCCCCTCAATACATAACCGACTTCTGCATTCTATTCTCTGCAAATAATAGACAACTAACACTCGGCATCAACATCTAATACAATAGGTTAGCTGAAGTAAATCGCGTCCACAAAACTAATTTCGGTGATCGTGCTTTCGCGGTGGCTGGACCAAAGTTATGAAACAAACTACCTGATAAACTTACACTAGACAGCTTACCACAGTTCAAAAAACAACTTAAGACTCATTTATTTAGACAATCCTATAAAAAACCTATAGAATCTGACCACAACAACGCTAGCTAAAGTTTTCCACTCCTATTGTGCACTCCGCGAAAACACCTAATTCTTTCAGGCACTCCCAACTATAATAGCACTCAATTTTAATTCCATTTCTTGTATGCCACCTAGTGAATAAGTAATATTAAATAAGTTTTTTTTATTTTCTAGCAGTAACTTGTTTTGTAAGATAATAATTTTTCTGTGTAAAGCGCCCTTGAGGTGCGTATTCGCGAAAACGGCGCTATATAAGTTATCCTTCTATTATTATGAAGATGGGACATATAAGATTGATTCATAAACATAGTACCAGATTTACGGTTAAAGAAGGACTACGAATACCGAAGGTCAAAAATAAGTATGGACAAAGAACACTAAAATATTTCATACCAAAAATATTTAATAAAATCTCATGTCATGTCAAAAAGGACATTAATAAAAAAGGGCAAAAGACAGAATTAATGAAAATATTACTAAATAAAAGAGACTTATTTTGATTTTGGTAATTTTTTATATTGTTTCTTGTATTGTTGATTTTGTATTTGAGTTTTATGTATTTAATTCATACGTATGTATTTTGGTAACTATAATTTATATATACTAGCAGTTAAGCAATCGGCTATCGCCGATTTCTTGCTGCTAGGCCCTGCGGGCGGCTGTCTAGGCCGCTGCGCGGCCGATGGTACCCGGTATGCGGCTATTGATGGCCGCTGCGCGGCCATTGCTATTTTCTCACTGCTTGACAACGTGGTCTACTATAGTGGCCGCTTCGTGGCTGGTAGTAACCGCTGCGCGGTCATTGGTGTCCACAATCGGCTGTCGCCAATGGCAGATACCGATTTTTTATTTTATTTGGTCTTCCAACAGGGAGACATAATTGCTTGATAAGACAAAATACAGAATAAAATAGTTAAATGTCTCCCACAATTAAATTTATCACTCTTCATATTTAGTATTAAAAATATCTATTGAATTCAAAAGGTAATTATAATCTGAGCACATGCGTGAAATGGGAGAGGATTTGCATTCACAACATTTTGATTCACAAGACTAATTGTGGTAAATGTAACGCGCCTAATCGATAACGCGGTAGCCACGGTGGAAAATTGTATTATCCTGATGTGGGGCACAATATTACCTTCGGTCGTATCGAAAATATATTACTAGCTATAATCCGTCACTTTTACTACATAACGACTTACTTTAACTATATATGTATTTCGGCCGACAGTTAGGGCTGTGAGAACAGCGCCATCTAGAGTAGCGTAGCGTCTTGGTAACCTTAGTGATGGACATTATTAAATATAAACTTATGCTTCTTTTGCTTCTTATACGTTATTATTATTTAAGTCATGTGGTAGCGTTAATGACGGACGTTATTAAATAGAGAATTATATATTATATATTAATGATTAATACCAATACCATATGCGATATAGTAATGGATACACATATTAGTTTTAATTCTTATAATGCTGAAATATAAAAAAAAATCAATGATTTTAATTTAATTAATACAATTTTGATATCGTACAAATTTTATATGAGCGAGATTGGATAGGAAGTTACGGACGGACGTTCGAAATTATTGTCATTTGGGGATTGTAGTAAATTGTCAAAAATTTGAAAAAATCGTGCGTTCTGCTCCAAAAATCGTATAATAAAAATAAAAATTAGGATAAAAATCATGATTTCAGCACAGACAGATAATGTAAAGGAACAATGCGGCAGTATGATAATGCCATTCAACCAGCCTTGGGGCACTTTCGTGAGTGTCAATTGAGAAATAATTTTGATGCATAATTACGCACAATGTGTTTCTCAAGGATTCTAGTCCGGTCGTCTGATTATATTTAGCAGTATTTAACATTATTAAATTATTTTAAAATGTTGTACATTATTCCGTACATCATGTGACATCTATTGGTTTTTTCACTAGTTAAGCTGTTAACTATTTCTAAAAAATGCTGTCGTAGTTACCATGCACCGTCAATATTCTATTTTCTAACTCTCCGCTAGACCCAATTGTGTGCTTTTCTGAAAAATCAATGAAAATGAAAATCAGTGTTTCGAATTCTAGTTATTTTCAGGCACGACGTCATCTGGGAATTCATCACGGACGTAAATTTAGATTTATCGCTCGTGTGTGCATCAAAATAATAATATACCTATTATTATTATGATGCAATATCAATTTGAATATATAATGGATGAGTGCATAATGAATTTGAAAACTTTTAATTTCCAGTAAAAATATTTGTATAATTACTATTCGTTTATTACTATTATTATACGTCATGGATATCTGATTGAACTAAGATTATCTTAGTATAATAGTATGCCGAAGCCAAAACCATTAAAAGCACTCAAATATTACTAGTATAGTAGATTCTAGTACCTAAATATGTTATATTCCTTAAAAATTAAGACCGCATCGATTCCACCGAACCCGTCAAATAACTTTGTAATTTATAAAATGCTGTCTTTAAATTTTGCAACGCTATTTCCAAGTTATAATTTCTCCCTAGGACAGAACTGATATGACTGCATAAGTTAAAAAATAAAACATAAAAAATAAAAAATATTCAGCAACAACCAGTTAACCCATGTTTTCATCAAAACATGTTTAAACCCAAATATGGATAATTTATTTATGTTGTTGCATATATGAATACATTATTGAACTGCATACTTGCTGCGTGACTAGGCACGTGCCAGTTTTATACAGCGTGTGAACATAAATACAGAAGTATATAAAAAATTAATAAATAAAATTAGAACCTACAACAAAAATACAAAAACTTTATACATATTTCATTTCACGATTTGCGAGTATGAATAAATAAATTATTTTGAAATTTTTGATGCGGAACATCTTTACGCTAGGTTCATTGGAAGCCGCAGACTTCCTTACCGACTTTAGTAACGACTCGTTACTGAACTCGAGTCGTTACTGAGCGTTACTGAGAAACGAACGAAGCGTTACTGAGAAAAGATGTTGCACATCATTTGCGACTACTGTAAGACTCGCTCAATTTTTTTATAGTATTTTAAACAGTTTTCTTTATAAATTAATAACTCACCTAATGATCCAATAGTCAATGGTTCTAGCCCCATTCTGAGACATCAGCAAATTAGTCCTATTTTTATGGCGCAAGCGTTTAGCTTAATTTGAAAACAATAAGAATATAGTATGTAAACAAAAATAGCTACACGTATTTCGGGTTCGCATCTCTATATATTAAAAAAAAACTTTATATATTACTCTATATATTATTCTCTATATACTCTATATATTTAAAAAAATATATTATTAACGAGCTGTTTGATTTCCCAAATAAAAACATTAGAAAAGTAAAACATACAAAAACTAACTAACTGTCATTCATACCATAATATCTACCTTATTATTTTCATAAACGGCTATCAGATGAAATTACGCGATTAAAATCTAGAATAGTGGCTTCATGTGGAAATTATTAAGTCATAAATATGATTTAATGCATTCTTGCCTTAAGATCTTATTTCCGTCTTGATATTATGATTCCTTTACATCTTAGCCCGTCATCATTTAGCGACGGAGCAAGGAGCACAAGAAACAGTAATTTGCTCTATCGGCCCGGGAATGCAATCGATGCTGTAACACGCGTGCATACTAAAATCGAAAAAGTGCAATAATGCACTTATCCGATTCACGATGCCATGTTGGAATAGCTGACGGCCGCCCAGGCTCCATTTCAGGAGGCGGCAGCATGTCGCTGGGAGGAAAAAATACAGGTATGAGGTCTGAATGGTAATCGGCTCGTCGTGGAACCAAATAAGGCTCGCCGGAGGAAATAACCGGTGGAATTGCTAGCGGGAAACGCCGAGTCAGTGAGGGCGGGATGTTCAGTGTGACTTCTGATTCTTCTGCGGACGATCATCCGCGGAATATGGCGAGAGGCCCGTGTCCTCGGAGGAGATTTTCAATTCAAATACGCGTTTGTGCCACTATTCTTTGAAGACGATTCTCAGCTTTCATAATCCCCGTGCACACACAATCCCTCAGATCTACCATTTTTATTTGTTTTAGATTTGAAATTAAGATTTCTAAAACATTTAACAATATTTTACACAATGTAATGAGTATATTTATTTCCTTGAACTTCAAAATCAACCTTAATCCTCAATTTAAATTAAATTTCAAAAGCAACCTAAATACATTACCTTGGTTTCAAAATGTACTTAACTCCATTTTAAATGTTGAAATGTACAAATTTCATTTACGTTATGTTATTAAAATGTTTTATTTTGAAAAAGTAGTTAATGGCGTTAGGTAGGTTTCAATATTCAACTACTCATACTCAACTTCTTACTTTATGTCTACGTCAAATGTCAGTTCATTGATTGTTAATGTTCAGTTCGCCATTTGGGTGAATTGGAGGCAGATTAAAGTTAAAATTTAATAAACATTGGTAACTAAAGTAGTTTTTTGGTATGGTGGCTATAACACACCTTGGTGATCCAGTGGTTAGTGGTTCGAGCCCCATTCCAAAATACCATAAAGTTAGTTCTAGTACAAGCGCTTAGCTTAATTTGAAAATAGTAAGAATATTGATGAGATACGTATTCCATGTTCGCATCTCTATTTATTTTTTAAAAATTTGCCTTCTGTTTATCTAACTGCAATGCAATCGAGGTAGATACGTATGTACGGGTGTGCCGGTCGCGGGAGACAGCAGGTACAGAATGGTGCACCGCCATTGCAGATTAACGGGCTAGCTTGGAGAGACATACGATTGCGGGAAAAACCAATTGTATTACCTATATATTGTTTTATTTTACCGAAATAAATGTGCGAATTGGCGCCAGTATTTCACTAGCAATACATTAAGATGTAAAAACATCACACTAACTTTTGATCCTATGTTTTGCGCGAGGTCCTAAAGAGTAACAATTCAAAATTTGGATTAAATTGGTCAAATCTATAGAATGTGTTAGAGAAAGACAGGCAGATAGTCATCATGTTTAGATATTAGCAATAACCCTTCAATCTTTTTACGTGCTTTTATTCAACTCTCTTTGTGTTTGTGGTAGAATCTTTCATTATTTTTCACCACTAGCTAGAGCTCTGAAACTTCAAACATTTACGTATATTGAAGTGAGTGACTACTACTATTATATTATTAAAATATTTTCGACATGATCTGGTCATTATTTCAATTATTAGGTCCTTACATATGAAATTGGCGTTTAGTATGGGAGGAACATAAAGCCGATTTTTTTTTATTATAATATATTTATTTAATCAAAGTTTGTACCATTGCTATCTATGCACTTTTGCCATCTCATAGGTAGTTCATCGATCCCTTTACTAAAAAAACCATTCGGACGGGAATCAATAAAATCTTTGAAGGCGGTTTGGACTGCCCCATCGGAGTTGAATTTTTTCCTTTGCAGAAGTT